>JAXCGZ010014139.1:32500-34135 GCA_037179515.1 Halocaridina rubra | reverse complement strand
AGTAGTTTTTGATGGAATTTCATCATATCCCGACGCTGTATTTGGTTTTAAGGTTTTTATATATTTAGTGACTTCCTCCCTTGTTACGTTACAGGATACAGGTAAAACGAAAAGTCTGGTGGATTATTAAGAAACTGTTGGTGTGAGTTTTGTTGCACATTTTGTTGTTCCTGTGTTGGTTGTGCTATAGTTAAGAAATGATTATTAAAGATATTAGCAGTGTGGTCATTATCATTTTTTAATTTGATTTCCTTTGAATGATTAATTTGTTTTCGTCCCATTAGGCTGTTTATTGTATTTCAGGTGGACTTGCTGTTTTCTTGTTCCTTCTTAAGCTTATCCTGAAAATATCTATTTTTTGCAGCTCGAAGTAGTGTTACTAATTTGTTCCTGTAAGCTTTATATCTGGTTCCAAAAGACAAAGCCCATTTTGATGCAAGCCTTTCTAATCGGTGTTCTTCTTTGATACTATTTTTTAATCCTGTAGTTATGTGTGGGCATCTGTTGTTTTTATTATTTACAGTCGATTTTCTTAGAGGAAAGCAGTCTAGAAATTTATCTCTAAATGTACAGTGAAATTTATTAAAAGCTTCATTTGCGTTATTTGCGTCTATGATATGTTGCCATATTTCATGTGATATATCTCTAGTAAATTTAGATATGTTATCATCAGAGTAATGTCTTTTTTCTAAATATGCATCAAATTTATGTTCTTCATTTTTAAACTGGGAGTATACTGCGAAACGATCTGTTATGTCGGTGTACACTATGTAATTACTTATGTTGTCTTCAAGATTTGTGATCCAGATATGATCGATTAGAGATGCACTATTTTCAGTTACTTTCGTAGGTTTAGTAGTTAGTGGAAAGCAGCCACGTGAATACATTAAGTTCATAAAATCAGTTACTCTTTGATCGTTTATTTTAAACACATCTAAGTTTCAATCACCGAATAAATAAAGAGTTTTGTACTTTTTTCTTGTAGCAATATCAGATACTTTCAGTAAAGCTCCAAGGAATTCAGGCATGTTCGGTGGTCTATATACAGATGCAAAGAAGCAATTTTCCTTACCGTTACGTACCTGTACACTAACAAATTCAATGAATCGTTCCATCATACTGCACTCCTTTATAACACTCGAGGTATGCTTATTTGCTACATATATACATACACCTCCACCTTTCCTGTCTCTGTTCTGAGTGAACATATTGTACCCTGTTATATTATACAATGATTTAATATCATTATCCAGCCTAGTCTCCGAAAAACCCATTACATCACATATATTATTTTCTGTTAAACATTGATCAACAAATATTTGAAGATTATTTGCAAGACTTCTAATGTTCATGCACAAAACCGAAAATGCATTAATTTATTTAAATTTGAATACAGTTCATTTAAGTATATATAAATTGAAAAAGTGTTGGTTGCATTTCTCATATTATTCAAAAGCAAATCTATTTCATTTTCAAGCTCAAGTGGGTTAAATACCATCTTATCAAGCTCATTGATACATAAATAATTGGGAAGTACTTTGTTGTTGTTTGTTAGACTTATAAGTTCATCGTCACTAATGGAATAGTATGGAAGGTATCTATTTACAGCCTTGGTGAAGAAATAAATTACACTAC
>JAXCGZ010014139.1:5000-27500 GCA_037179515.1 Halocaridina rubra | reverse complement strand
CTTCTTCCCATCTACCTCCAGACTCTGGAACTCCCTTCCTCCTTCTATCTTTCCTAATTCTTATGACCTTTCATCCTTCAAAAAGCAGATCTATCGTCATCTCAGAGCCTAGTCCTCCATATCTCTAGGTCCTCTGTACTTTGTTTTTTTCTGTCTGTCATTTTCCTTTGTGTGACATTACCTCATCTCTGCCTTGTCCTTAACCTTTTTCTTTTCCTTCGTCTTGGTATTTTGTCGTGCCCGGGCCTTATTGATGAGGGCAGTTTCTGCCTGTCCCGGTGTCACACTCTTGAAAAAAAATATATATATATTTATATATATATATATATATATATATATATATATATATATATATATATATATATATATATATATATATACATATATATATATATATATATATATATATATATATATATATATATATATATATATATATATATATATATATATATATATATATATATGTGTGTGTGTGTGTGTGTGTGTGATTACCTAATTGTGATTACCTAATTGTGTTTACGGGAAAGAGCCCAAAGCTCGTATCTTCCCGTCTCCTGATCGGTTCCATTTTATACTTAGTGATACTTATCATACCTGTCCTTAAAACTATGGATTGAGATAGCATTAACTACCTCCTCGCTTAGCGAATTCCAATTATCAACTACTCTTACACTGAAAAAGTATTTCCTTACATCCTGCGAAGAAGTTTTCTTACGAAGCTTCAAACTATGACCTCTAGTTCTAGAGCCAGCCATATCAAAATATCGATCCCTATCCACTCTATCATAACCATGAAGGAATTTAAAGACTGTCACCATATCCCCCCTCACTCTTCTAGCTTCGAGTGATGGTAAGTCTAATTCCCTCAGCCTCTCATCATAACTGAGATTGCGTATTTCTGGCACCAGTTTCGTGGCATGTCTTTGAACTTTTTCAAGCTTAGCTATGTGCTTTTTCAAGTGCGGATTCCAAAAGGGGTCTGCATATTCGAGTTTTGGCCTCATATAAATTACATAAATATTTCTGAACATTTCCTTGTCCATGTGCCTGAAGGCTACCCTTACATTTGATAAGAATGCATATGCTGCCCTTACTATGCCATTTATATGTATTTCTGGAGACAAATCTGCCAGTATGTTTACTCCTAGATCTCTCTCATTTTCTGTCTCTTGAAGTTGTACTCCAGCCACCGAGTAGTCAAGCTTGGGCCTTCTTGCACTTGTACCCATTCTCATTACCTTACATTTTGAAGTATTGAATTTCATTAGCCACTTTTCTGACCACTCATGCAGATTATTTAGATCCTCCTGAAGTTCTCTACCATTGTTCTCGTTTTTTACTTTCTTCACAATCTTTGCATCATCTGCAAACTTATTCATGAATGAATTTACAGACTCTGGTAGGTCATTTACATATACAAGGAACAAAAGTGGCCCTAAAACTGAACCCTGTGGAACTCCACTACTAACTCTTCTCCATTCTGACACTGAGTGTCTTACTCTAACCCTCTGTTCCCTTCCTTCTAAGTAAGTTTTTATCCATTCCAAAACATTTCCACCTATTCTAGCCATTGATTGCAGCTTCCTAATAAGTCTCCCATGTGGAACAGTGTCAAACGCTTTCTGGAAGTCTAGGAATATGCAATCTGCCCAGCCCTCTCTTTCCTGTAAGATTTCGCTTAACTCATCATAAAATGCTAATAAGTTTGTTACTGTTGATCTACCTTCTCTGAAGCCATGTTGCCTCACTGACAAAAAGTTGAAGGATTCCAATTGAAGAGAGATATGTTTCCTTAATAGTTTCTCCATAACTTTGCAAACTATGCTGGTCAAGGAAACTGGTCTATAGTTCAGAGCCGTATCCCTCCTTCCCTTTTTGAAGATAGGTATCACATTTGCTTGTTTCCAGCATCTTGGAATCTCCCCCGACTCCAGTGACTCCTTAAATATGATACTTAGTGCCACTGATATTGTGTTTGCGCATTTTTTAAGCACATGAGGGGATATGTCATCAGGACCTGTAGCTTTATGAACATCTAAATCCATCAGCGCTTTGCATACCTCTGTGGCTGTAAGGTTGATGTTCTCTAATACCGGCCCTTGAGCTTCTATCACTGCAATCTGAGGGGGTGGGGTATTTTCTACTGTAAATACTGACTGAAACTCCTTGTTCAATTCTTTGCAGATCTCTTCATCCGTCTCAGTGATGCTTCCATCCGCTCTCTTTAGCCTTAAAACCTGTTCTTTTACCTTCAGTTTTCCTCTGATAAAGCTGTGGAAAAGCTTGGGATTTTCTTTAGCCTTCCTGGTGATGTCCCTCTCATAGTCTCTCTCTGCCTCTCTCCTTTTACTTAGGTAGTCATTTCTTGCTCTTTTGTAGGTTTGCCAGGCATTTATGTTTTTTCTCCTCCTATACCTTTTCCAGCATTTGTCTCTCCACTCCTTAGCTCTTTTACACCCATTATCGAACCATTTCTCTCTGGCATGAATTACACCTACATTGGTGACAGGTATGCAGCAATCTACTATCTTCCCATATTTCTCACAAAAGATGTCATACATTTCTTGTACAGATTTGTTGTAAAATAAGGTTCTCCAGTCAATAACTGCAAAAAGCTCATTCATTTTGATGTAATCTCCTTTCCGATAATTCCTCCTCATGTCCTCAGTGCCTCTACTCTCAGGAAGAATATCTTCAATGATATACTCCATCAACAACACACAGTGGTCACTCTTTCCAATTGGTGGTTCATACTCAATTTTTTCAATATCCAACACATTATCTGTGAACACTAGATCAAGTAGTGATGGCTCATCCCCACCCCTGGCCCTTGTTGGTTCCATTACATGTTGGTGTAGGAAATTCCCTTGTACGCAATCTAGGAATCTTGCCCCGAATGAGTCCTCACCACTGTGTGGGTCAAGATTTATCCAATCTATCTCTTTATGATTAAAGTCTCCCATAATCAAAATCCTACATTTTTTTTCCCGTGCCATGTTAACAACTGAGTTTATGACTTCAATAGTACCTATATGACTTTCCTCATAAACTTCAAGCCTATTTTGGTTCTTTGGTGGGTTGTATACAACAGTTATTATAATGCTCTCTGACCCAGTATTTATGCGAGCAACAAGAAATTCCTTGAACTCACTTTCTATAGCCAAGTTTATTTCTTCAACTTGAATCCTTTCACTTATGAGCAGTGCTATCCCTCCACCAGTCCTCTCAGATCTTTCAACCCTTAGTATTCTGAAACCCTTAGGAAAAACTGTGACACTGTTTATGTCCTCACTCAACTTAGTCTCTGTAATTGCTACTATATCTGCCTTACTGTTTTGAATCCTATCTTTTAATTCTACTGCCTTACCAGCTAATCCATCAGCATTTGTGTATAACAATCTTAATTTTTTATCTCCCCTTTGTCTGGAAGAACTCTGTAATGAAAATTTTTCTTCTCTTCTTCATTTCTTTCATCATTTAACCTTCTTGCCTCTTGCAACAAGTTTTTGATCTTTCCCATCTTTTCCTGTGTTCTGTATTGTCTAATGAACACTTCTTTGAATTCTTGAAGGTCTTTTAGACTTTTTTTCTCAACAATATTTCCCTACATGTTTCCCCTCTCTCAAAGGTTACTTTTGTTGGTCTCGGCTTTCCTTCCCTCGAATATTTACCTAGTTGGTGTATGTTTACAATATCCTCAGGACCACATACTACTCCAAGCTTTCTTATCAGGTCTACAACCCTAGCTTTATTTTCTTCAAGTCTCCCCTGCCATGTTGGCTCCTGGGACTCGCTTATGCCTGAGATTACCACTGTCTTCTCCTTATCAAGTGCCTGTCTGATGAGTGGGTTTGCCCTTTCCATCACAACGTCTTTCATTTTTTCGATTACTGTCTCTTTATAGTCAACTGTTTGTATGTTTTCCAGTGCCACCACCTTTACAGCCTCTTTTACTGCCACATTCCCCTTTAGTGCATCAGCAAAGGAAGTTTTCATGGCATCATTTTCCATATTCAGCTCCTGGAACTCTTTTCTGAACTGTTCAATGTTTTCCTTAATCTGGACATTCCAAGCAGCAATCTCGTCTCTCTCAGAAGAGAGCAGTGAACTAACATCTAATTCCTTTAGGTTGTCATTTAGCTGTTTGTTTTTATCTTCTTGTTTAGAAAGTCTAGATTCTAGTTGACTCTTTTCCCCTTCCAGCTTTTTTATTCTTTTTTCTAGTTCCTTTCTCTCCTGCCCTTGTGCTTTATTTGCTTCCTCCAAAGATCTTATTTGCTCTCTGAGTGTTTCATTCTCTTTCATTTCTCCATCCATATTCTGAATGTTATCATCAAGGCTTATAACCATTTCCTCTATATTCTTGATTTTCTGTTTGAGTCTCCTGATGGCTACCCCTCCTACCGACCCATGGATGGGAGAGGTTTGGGACAGAGATGGCGTCATTTTTATGTTCTCCCTCTCACAGAATATAGAAAGAAGACGAGAAAGAGGAAAAAAAAAAAGAGAAAAACTTTTAATTAAGCTTCACAACGAATTTTTATATCTCCATATAAGTGCTATTTAGTGACTCAGTTTATCTCTTTTCTGGTAACACATCTTAACTTAAAAACTTGACCATGGTAATTTAAGGATAAAAAGAAAAAGAAAAAAAATCCAACAAAACAAAAGTCAAACCTGAAGGAAAAATTCGAACCTGTGTCTGAGGTGGCACCCACCTGTTTCTGCTATATATGTATGTATGTATGCTATATATGTATGTATGTATGTATGTATGTATGTATGTATGTATGTATGTATGTATGTATGTATGTGTGTGTGCGTGTGTGTGTATGCATGTATGTATGTATATATATATATATATATATATATATATATATATATAATATATATATATAATATATATTATATATATATATATATATATATATATATATATATATATATATATATGATACTATCTACTTTTGCATTAAGCCGACAAATATTTTGACCAGTACACAACTGTGGGTAACATTTCATTTCATTGAAATATTTTTTTAGCCATTATTTATCCAACAATAAATAAATAAATAAACAAAATAAGTAAATAAATAAGCAAATTTAAATTAAAAATAATTTTCAATTGACCGCTATGAGATGCACCCCATTTTGCTAATGACGCAATAAATGATGCGTGATTGTCAATCAGCTGGCAATCAGTCGCACAGTGGGCATACCGTATGAACTGTTTCTTTGTCTATATGTTTTGATAATTCTATCTAATGAATTAAGCTTGCTTTTTGTTATTCGTTCTGTTGTAGTTCAAGTATATACTAAAGTGGTGTAATATTCTTCATATATTGAATATGTGTGTCTGATTTTTATTATATAGTGTTTTATTTGCTTTCAACTAATAGCTTTTGATGATAGCTGCATTATGGAAGACCTTGTTGGGATAGCATTCAGCTTTGTATACAAATAACCATATAAGTTCTAGGGATATTCGTGTGTGAGTGTGTAATGACCTAATTGTAATAACCTAATTGTGCTTACGGGAAAGAGACCCATGCTCATAACTCCCCTGTCTCATGGTCGGTTCCATTTTTGTGCTTAGTGATATTTATCATTCTTGTCCTTAAAATTATGGATTGTGCTAGCATTAACTATCTCCTAGCTTAGCGAATTCCAATTATCAACTACTCTTACACTAAAAGAGTACTTCCTTACGTCTTACGAAAAAGTTTTCTTATGAAGCTTAAAATTATGACCTCTAGTTCTAGTGCCAGCCATATCAATATATCGATCCCTATCCACTCTGTCATAACCATGAAGTATTTAAAAACCGTCACCATATCTCCCTCATTTTCCTAGCTTGTCCGTAATATTTTTCTTTTCCTTTGTCTTATTGTTTTTTCATGCGCCGGCCTTTATTGATGAGGGCAGGTTTTTTTTTTTTTTTTGCCTGTCCTGGTGTCACACTTATAAAAAAAAAGTCTAATTCCCACAGCCTGTCCTCATAATTGAGATTGCGTATTTCTAGCACCAGTTTTGTGGCATGTTTCTGATCTTTTTCCAGCTTAACAACGTGCTTTTTCAATTGTGGATTCCAACAGGGGGTTGCATATTCAAGCTTTGGCCTTATATAGGTTACATAAATATTTCAGAACAATTCCTTGTCCATATCTCTGAAGACTATATTACATTTGCTAAAAAAAAAAAAAAGCATGTGTGTGTGTAATTACCTAATTGTAATTACCTAATTGTGTTTGCGGGAAAGAGCCCAAAGCTCGTACCTTCCCGTCTCCTGATCGGTTCCATTTTATACTTAGTGATTCTTATCATACCTGTCCTTAAAACGATGGATTGAGATAGCATTAAGTACCTCCTCGCTTAGCGAATTCCAATTATCAACTACTCTTACACTGAAAAAGTATTTCCTTACATCCTGCAAAGAAGTTTTCTTACGAAGCTTCAAACTATGACCTCTAGTTCTAGAGCCTGCCATATCAAAAAATCGATCCCTATCCACTCTATCATAACCATGAAGGAATATAAAGACTGTCACCATATCCCCCCTCAATCTTCTAGCTTCGAGTG
This sequence comes from Halocaridina rubra, assembly GCA_037179515.1. Classification (NCBI taxonomy): domain Eukaryota; kingdom Metazoa; phylum Arthropoda; class Malacostraca; order Decapoda; family Atyidae; genus Halocaridina; species Halocaridina rubra. Next base: position 20,918 of record JAXCGZ010014139.1, on the reverse strand, counting down.
ATGGTAAGTCTAATTCCCTCAGCCTCTCATCATAATTGTGATTACTCATTTCTGGCACCAGTTTCGTGGCATGTCTTTGAACTATTTCAAGCTTAGCTATGTGCTTTTTCAAGTGTGGATTCCAAAAGGGGGCTGCATATTCGAGTTTTGGCCTCACATAGATTACATAAATATTTCTGAACATTTCCTTGTCCATGTGCCTGAGGGCTACCCTTACATTTGATAAGAATGCATATGCTGCCCTTACTATGCCATTTATATGTATTTCTGGAGACAAATCTGCCAGTATGTTTACTCCTAGATCTCTCTCATTTTCTGTCTCTTGAAGTTGTACTCCAGCCACCTAGTAGTCAAGCTTGGGCCTTCTTGCACTTGTACCCATTCTCATTACCTTACATTTTGAAGTATTGAATTTCATTAGCCACTCTTCTGACCACTCATGCAGACTATTTAGATCTTCCCGAAGTTCTCTACCATTGTTCTCGTTTCTTACTTTCTTCACAATCTTTGCATCATCTGCAAACATATTCATGAATGAATTTACCGACTCTGGTAGGTCATTTACATATACAAGGAACAAAAGTGGCCCTAAAACTGAACCCTGTGGAACTCCACTACTAACTCTTCTCCATTCAGACACTGAGTGTCTTACTCTAACCCTCTGTTCCCTTCCTTCTAAGTAAGTTTTTATCCATTCCAAGACATTTTCACCTATTCTTGCCATTGCTTGCAGCTTCCTAATAAGTCTCCCATGTGGAACAGTGTCAAATGCTTTCTGGAAGTCTAGGAATATGCACTCTGCCCAACCCTCTCTTTCCTGTAAGATTCGGCTTACCTCATCATAAAATTCTAATAAGTCTGTTACTGTTGATCTACCTTCTCTGAAGCCATGTTGCCTCAATGACAAAAAGTTGAAGGATTCCAAGTAAAGAGAAATATGTTTCCTTACTATTTTCTCCATAACTTTGCAAACTATGCTGGTCAAGGAAACTGGTCTATAGTTCAGAGCCGTGTCCCTCCTTCCCTTTTTGAAGATAGGTATCACGTTTGCTTGTTTCCAGCATCTTGGAATCTCCCCTGACTCCATGGACTTTTTAAATATGATACTTAGTGCCACTGATATTGAGTTTGTGCATTTTTTAAGTACATGAGGGGATATGTCATCAGGAACTGTAGCTTTATGAACATCTAACTCCATCAGCGCCTTGCATACCTCTGTGGCTGTAAGGTTAATATTCTCTAATACCGGACCTTGAGCTTCTATCTCTGCAATCTGAGGGGGTGGGGTATTTTCTATTGTAAATACTGACTGAAACTCCTTGCTCAATTCTTTGCAGTATGTGTGTGTGTGTGTGTGTGTGTGTGTGTGTGTGTGTGTGTGTGTGTGTGTGTGTGTGTAAAATTACCTAATTATAATTTCCCAATTGTGCTTTCAGGAAAGAGCCCCATACTCGTAACTTCCCGTCTCCTGGTCAGTTCCATTTTGTACTTACCGATACTTATAATACTTGTCGCTTAGCGAATTCCAAGTATCAACTACTCTTACACTAAAAAAGTACTTCCTTACATCCTAAAAAAAGTTTCTTACAAAGCTTCAAAATATGACCTCTAGTTCTAGTGCCTGCCATATCAATATATCGATCCCTATCCACTAAGTCATAACCATGAGAGAATTTTTAAAACCGTCACCATATTCCCCTCATTCTTCTAGCTTCAAATTGTAGTAAATCTAATTCCCTTAGCCTCTCATCAATAACAGAGATTGTGTATTTCTGGCACCAGTTTCATGGCATGTCTTTTAAACTAATTGCAACATAACTACCTGATTTTTCAAGTGCGAATTCCAAAAGAGGGGTTCTGTTGTGTGTGTGTGTGTGTGTGTGTGTGGGTGGATGGGTTGGTGGGTGGATCTGAATAACATCTCCATTCTTTTCTGGTAATCAAATCTTCGCACTAAACTACCCACACTCACACAAAAGATGATTAAGCTGTGGAACCTGTTGGCCAGAAATAGATCGAAAAGAAATTCATCTATATACTTGGAGATAACTCATGCACTTTTATGAGATGACTGTACTATTGTCCCAACTTAGTTTCCTTCAGTGAAATTCTTTTATGCCAGTACCCAAGAGTTAAACAAGCTAAGGCTTTATTTATAGACAAAATATAGAACATTCATTTTTGCCCTCATTTAAAACCAGACTGTTGGAGGCACTTCACCACAAATGACATACACTCAGGGTAACGATTACATCTGCCAAAACAAGTCCTTCGTAAGAGGGTAACCGTCTTAGCCCTTAGTAGAAAAGGGATATGTGAATATCCCAGAGTTTAAAATATTTCGCAATGACCATGGCCGACGGGGTGGGGTTTGTATTTATGTTAGAAATTATCTTAGTGCATCAGAAATAACCACAGGTTTAGAAAAAACTGAGGAGCTTGAAGATTTATGGATCACTGTGCAGTATCAGAAACTTCCATCTTTCATTGTAGGGTGTGTTTACCGTCACCCTAAAGCACCTACCAGTTCATTCAATCATCTGCTAGAAACATTCAGAAATATCTGTGTGCGTCATAAACCCATATACATACTTGGTGATTTTAATGATGACCTGCTCTCAGCAGATAACAAAATGAAAAGGGTGATCAACACTGTGAAGTTAACACAAATAGTGACAAAACCGACCCGCATAACCCCCAATTCTAGGACTCTTATAGATCTGATAATAACAAATAAAGTGGAAAGTATACCCTATTGGGACGTAGTTCCCTGCCCAATTGCAGACCACGAGCTGAACATTGCTATGCTAAACATAAACAAGCCCAAAAGGAAGCCTCTCCTCAAGATATTCCGGTGTCTAAAAAATTACTCCCCTGATATCTTTTGTGAAACATTAATCAACAACACAAATGCACTTCATAGAATTAAATACACAGATAACGTCGATTTGCAGGTTGAGATTCTAACAAAAGTCTTCCTTGAATGCTTAGATAGTTGTGCACCCATTGTAACAAGAAAAATAACCCGCCCCTCAGCCCCCTGGCTAACTAATGACATCAAAGAGGCAATGCAAATCAGAAATCAAATACAAAAAGAGCTAAAAATGAATAGATATGATATGACTCTCCGAGAACGTTATAAAACAGAAAAGAAACGTGTCAGATCTCTCATCAGTGTAAGTAAAAAAGACTTACAAAAAAACAATTTAATGACTCTAGACATGATACAGCAGCAACATGGAAAGTGATAAGAAGCATGATACCAAATGAAAAGAGTACCTCAGAAAGTTATGAAAATATTACGGAGTTGAAAGACAAAGCAGAAAACTTTAATAACTATTTTGCTAACGTTGGCAAAAATACATATGAAAAAACTCAAGAAAACATCAACTCAGTGAATATGAGTAATTGCTTAAATGACAAGAGAGTACTTCATGATAATTCCTATCGATTGTGCTACCCTAATTCTTACCATAAAGAGCCTAAGAAACTCTGGCTCTTATGGTTCAGATGGTATACCATTTCAGTTCATCAAAGATGCTCTTCCCATGATTGCATCCTATATTCTAACTATTATGAACACTTCCATTGTTACTAAAAAGTTTCCTGACTCTTGGAAAATATCATATGTAATACCTCTGCATAAAAAGGGGGACAGAGAAGATGTGACAAACTATCATCCCATTTCCCTGCTACCCATTTTCTCTAAAATATTAGAAAAAATTGTTGCATGCCAACTTATGTCATATTTAGAATCAAATAGAATAATAAGTATTAACCAACATGGTTTCAGACCGAAGCTTTCGACGGAAACTGCACTGCTTAAAGTTACGAATAGTATATATAATAATATAGATATGAAAAAAAATATCTCTTCTTGTATTATTAGACTTATCAAAAGCCTTCGACAGTGTAAACCATGAAATTATTTTAAGTAAATGTATTAACTTAAATATTGATCCAAGCTGGTTTAGTGAGTATCTATCTAATCGTAAACAGTCCATACGTCTTAACAACATTATCTCTGTGCCAAAAAATGAATCATTTGGTGTTCCACAGGGATCAGTACTTGGTCCTATCCTCTTCTCCATTTACGTAAATGATCTATCTTCTTTCATTTCTGACTGTCTAGTCGTACAATATGCAGATGACACTCAACTACTCCTTAATGGTGATATTAATAATCTCCCAGAGCTAACTTTAAAAGCAGAAAACACTCTGTCAAAAATTAAAACCTATTTCCAAGAAATTGGGCTGTTAATTAACGAAAGTAAAACACAGTGCATATTTATTGGTTCAAGGTTCCACATAGCACAAATTCCAGACAACACAACAATTAATTTTTGCGACAGTATTATCACACCTAGCAAAACAGTCAAAAACCTAGGAATTCACTTTGATAACCACATGTTGTTTGATTCCCACATAGATAAAGTATGCAAAAAGGTTACAGGAACATTAATGTACTTATCACGTATAAAAGACAATTTTGAGACTACCACTCGAATAACTGTTGTTGAATCTCTAGCCCTAAGTCACATTAATTACTGCACAACTGTTTGGGGAGCTACCACTAAGACTCAGATAAACAGAATACAGAAGCTTATTAATTTTGCAGCTCGAGTTGCCCTGGGAGGAATAAGAAAATATGACCACATCACACCAGTTCTCAATAAACTTGGGTGGCTGCGGGCAGAAAATAAGGTTGCTTATGCTATTTATCTTTTTGTATTCAAAATTTTGGACCATCATTATCCTAGCTGGCTATTTGATTTAAAAACAGTCAGGGATATAAGGGGAACCAACACAAGACAGAGCAGTGAGCTCTTTATTCACAGAACAAACACAGAAGCAGGTTCAATGATGATCACTATCAAAGGGCCAACACTAGAATAATATTCCAGAGCATCTTAAAAATGCACCCTCCTTCACAGCTTTCAAAGGCAAACTATATAGTTTTCTTTTGGACAAATAGTTGCTGCTCATTAAGAACTAATTATTCTCATTGTAAGGAAACAAATATGGAAATGATGCCGATAATAACAATCCTGTATCTAGTGGCATACTTACTACTTTATTATTAACATTATTGTTAACATTTTTATTACAGCATTATTATTTTCTATGAAAGCTACATTTAATTTAACTATATGTCTAACCCTCTTATTTATTAGTTTAATTACATGTCTACTTATAAGTTACTATTAATGTTGAATAACCATTGTACAAAATGGAAATAAATGTTTTTGTTTGTTTGTTTGTTTGTTTGGAGTTCGTGACGTAAAACCGAATCCATGAGCCTGTTTACCTGAAAAGGGCTCACGAGAGTTCCCACTAGCTCCCCTTCGTTATCTCAAAAAAAAAAAATACTTTGATGATAAGATTCTATAAGAGCCCCTTTTGGGGAGCAGGACTGATGATCTCCTTAGTACTAGTGCATGAAGTCCATATTGTTGTGGCATAAAACATCTTAACTTGTGTACCTATAAACTTGTCATTGTATGTTCAGTGTACAATATCCTTCTATATCCACTAAGAACAGTAGTTTAAGCCATCGAATGCTAATTTGGCATTACGTGTCGTCATGTATCATTATGTTTAAAAACATAGTTATTCATTATTACTAAGCCCTCCCTTTTCCAATATCTCTCTCATTATTTGCATAATTAGCATTATTACAGCCTAGATTAAGTAACCTGAAGACACATTTGGATTATAATGAGTGAATGATAATGAGCATAGAATAAAATTTAGTTGATGAACATTTTTTAACTCAGGTGATCAGTGAAACTTTGCTTGTCTTTCTTAAGATGCATTTTTGTTTGATATATATCTCAAGAAAGATATTATGAAAAGCGGACACTGATCCCCTAGATTCCAGTGTAAATTATTTATTTTAGGTCATTTTTATTTACGAATTGCTTTATTTCAGTATTAAATTGTACTCCTTATATAAAAGTGTCAAAGAATAGTTTTTGCACTGAATATTAATATAAAAAATTTAGTTACATCACATTATGCATGATACTTTTCTAGCCTATTTGCTATGATAAGACTATGATAAGTCTTGCTTTGTGCTCATGTATTTGACGTACCAAATCCAATTAAATAGTACTGAATTTGGCAAAAATACTTGGATATAGTGCATAATTCTTTTGTTGAATTGATTGCTTAATTAACACGTCGTCCAGACTAGGCAGAATAACACATTGTTTCCTCTACCATAATGGCATTACACCTCCCTGTTTGTTTTGTAAGAATTATTGATTTAGTAATCATTAGAATCTCTTTATCTCATTCCAGTAATTCGGTTTCTCTCTCTCTCTCTCTCTCTCTCTCTCTCTCTCTCTCTCTCTCTCTCTCTCTCTCTCTCTCTCTCCTCTCTCTCTCTCTCTCCTCTCTCTCTCTCTCTCTCTCTCTCTCTCTCTCTCTCTCTCTCTCTCTCCCTCTCTCTCTCTCTCTCTCTCTCTCTCTCAACTCAATATTAGATTAATTATACAAAACCTTACATTTATTTAAGACATGACAGTTTATATCTATGTGCTGGCTAGTACAGTGGTAACACGCTGGCTTCGCATTCACGAGGTCGAAAGATCGGTTCCCGTCCAAGACCGAGAGTTTAAGCTGTTTACTGGCAGGAACTTCTGTGGTTGGACACCACAGTGGGGGGTTGGGGCTTGCCCCGGCTGACGAATACCCATTGTATGATGAAATGGAAATAAAGTTTTTTTTTTTTATTGCTTAGAGTTATGAGCATTAGATATATTATATGATTCAGAAAACATGTATTCAAGGATAATACTCATGTATCAAACTCAAAGCAATCAAGCTATTAAGTGATTATTCCAATATTTATTGCATCCAGTCAGTCATAAAAGTTCATGTGGGATTCCGGGAATGTGGGTGCAGAGAGGTGTTATGTCATGAGAATAGAAATCTTTTGTCACGTTGTTGTACATACTCGAAGTCCAGAAAGGGTTGTGAGTGCATACGGTCACATATGCAATGTGATAACCTTTATCCCCAAGGAAATAAGAGGAGTGATTAGGGTGAACTCTCTTTTGGTAAATGTGTGTGTGCTTTGATTCGGTCACCCTTGAAAAAGAGGATGGCAGTCATTGCATATGCGTTCGTAATTTATTAATAGAGGTTGAAGATCTCAAATAAAAGGCAAAGGCAAGAGACAGTGATAGCAGAGAGACCGACTGTATAATTACCATATAGCCGGGGCCCAAGTCCCGTAACCAGTGACGACGACCTAGTGATCTCCAGGCTATGGCTGAATGATCAGGGAAACCTACTGAAAAGCTATATTATCACTGCCCTCGAAATTGATTTATTATTCTTTTTTTTATATGAAAATTCAGGGCCGTTTTTACTGCACATATTGGTAGCCTTGCGCATGAAGATACTATTCCACCATGGGTCTCATGCATATGATGGTGTATTATAGAATCTCTTTCCATGGATGATTTGCTGAAGAGATTACCTATGAATCACTTTGAGAAGTCATATTGGAGACCAAATGAATATGTTTGAAATATTTATCATTTTCTACATATTGTCGATGTATTTTTTTTTAAATAATTTTATAGGAACAATATATCATCATCATCAATACATTATTATGTTTTCCTCTTCATCCTTTAAAAGCAAATGCTCTTGTGCCTTTAAAACTCTTTTTTTCATGATATTCTACAGCATTTGTTGATGTGATTTGATCGTTTTCTCGTGGCCCTCCTTCCTCTGTAACCTGTTAAGTGTATGTCGCCTCTCCAAGCAAATGCTCTCATGCTTTTACAACTCACCTAATTTGCTAAGGGCGCTTCCCATTCAAATGAAGCGATTTGAGGGGCGTCCTGACAAACTGAATAGCACTGGGAAGTTTCATCCAATTAATTTCATCCAATCACTTCTTCCGGTTCCATCATTTAATTTTCCGGATGAGGCATCTATCAATTAACCCAACCTTCCATCCCCTTAGGAATGACCTTACAGTTCCACCAAATAGGGTGGAATTTTAAAGCCAGCCAGGTGAAGAGTAGATTAGAAATTACTGAGTTTGAAGAGTGGTATTGTAAGGCCATCCAAGTGTAGAAGTAAATCAGAAACACTGAGTTTCAGGAAGGTGGACTTCTAACGCCAGACATATGTGGGAGTGGATGAGAAATACTGGGTTTCAAGATAGTAGACTCATAAGGCCAGGCAAGTATGTAATTACTTTAGAAGCACTACCCCTCCAATTTGTGGTATGACCAACCAGATATGGAAGTAGATTAGAAGTACTGAATTTTCAAATAGTGGACTTGTAAGGCCAGCCAGACAAGTATGAAAATAATTTAAATATACTAACTTAAAAAGAGAGTGGGTATATAAAGCCATACAAGTATGGAAGTAGATTAGAGATTCTGACTTTCAAAATAGTAATTTGTGGTTCATTAGAACTTTTATCTGACTAGTCATCTTCTCTTTTAGGTGAATCTTTTAAGAAATAGAATGAAAGAACATAATCCTAATCTTTTTACCATCTTGGTAAGGAAAAATCGTCATTATAATTATTATTATCATCATCATCATCATCATTTATAATAGCAAAACAATTAGTAGCAAAAAATAATCTTCTCATGTTCTCTATTGACTAGTTTTGTGTTTAAATTCAATTTTCTAATAACAAATAAGATAATATTTCAAGTTCTAATAGTGATGCGTTTTATGTTTCCTTGCAAAATGGCCTACATGTACAAACCTAAAAAACAAGTTTAAAAGATTAATAAAAGAGAGAGAGAGAGAGAGAGAGAGAGAGAGAGAGAGAGAGAGAGAGAGAGAGAGAGAGAGAGAGAGAGAGAGAGAGAGAGAGAGAGAGTAAGCATACAATACACACACACACACATATTTTGTGAGGAATATGGGAAGATTGTAGATTGTTGCATACCTTCCACCAAAATAGGAGTTATTCATACTAGAGAAAAATGGTTTAATAATGAGTGTAAGAGAGCTAAAGAGTGGAGAGACAAATGCTGGAAAAACAAGTAGAAAAAACATAAATGTCTGGCAGACTTATTAAAGGGCTAAAAAATATTGCGTAAGTAAAAGAAGAGAGGCAGAGAGACACTATGAAAGGGATATCACTAGGAAGGATAAAGATAATCCCAAACTTCTCAACTGCTTTATCAGAGGAAAACTGAAGGTAAAAGAAAGGGTTTTAAAGCTAAAGAGAGCGGATGGAAGCATCACTGAAACGGATGAAGAGATCTGCGAAGAATTGAACAAGGAGCTTAAGTCAGTATCTACACAGAAAATACCCCACCCCCTCAGATTGCAGAGATAAAATCTCATGGGCCGGTATTAAAGAACATCATCGTTTCATGTTCATAGGTATGCAAAGCGCTGATTGAGTTAGATGGCGATAAAGTTACAAGTCTTGATGATATATCCCCTTGTGTACTTAAGAAATTCACTAAATCAATATCAGTGGCACTAAGTATCATATTTGAAAAGTTGCTGGAATCAGAGAAGATTACAAGATGCTGGAAACAAGCGAACGTGATACCTATCTTCAAAAAGGGAAGAAGGGATACAGCTCTAATCTATAGAAAAGCTTCCTTGACCAGCATAGTTTGCAAAGTTATGGAGAAACAATTAAGAAAACACATCTCTCTTCACTTGGAATCCTTCAACCTTTTGTCAGTGAGACAACATGACATCAGAGAAGGAAGATCAACAGTAACAAACTTATCAGAATTTTATAATGAGGTAAGCCGAATCTTACAGGAAAGAGAAGGTTGGGCAAATTGCATATTCCTAGAATTCCAGAAGGCATCTGAAACGGTCCCACACGGGAGACTTCTTAAGAAACTGTAACAATGGCGATAATAGTGGAAATGTCTTGGAATGAATAAAAACTTACTTACAAGGAAAGGAACATAGGGTTAGAGTAAAACACTCCGTGTCTGAATGGAGAAGAGTTAGTAACGGATTTCCACAGGGTTCAGTTTTAGGGCCACTTTTGTTCCTTGTATATGTAATGACCTACCAGAGTCTATAAATTCATTCATGGATATGTTTGCTATTGATGCAAAGATTGTGAAGGATATAAAAAACGAGAACAATGGTAGAGAACTTCAGGAAGATGCAAATAGTCTGCATGAGTGGTCAGAAAAGTGACTAATGAAATTCAATGCTTCTAAATGCAAGGCAATGAGAATGGGTACAAGTGCAAGAAGGCCCAAGCTTGACTACTCAATGGCAGGAGCAGAACTTCAAGAGACAGAGAATGAGAGAGATCTAAATGTAAGCATACTGGCAGATTTTGTCTCCGGAAATGCTTATAAATGGCATATTAAGGGCAGCATATACTTTCTTAGCAAATATAAGGGTAGTCTTCAGACATATGCACAATGAAATGTTCAGAAATATTTATGTAACCTATATGAGGCCAAAGCTTGAATATACATCCCCCTTTTGAAATCCACACTTGAAAAAGCACATAATTAAGCTGGAAAGATTTCAAACACATGCCACGGAACTGGTGCCAGAAATACGCAGTCTCAGTTATGAGGAGAGGTTGAGGTAATTAGACTTACCATCACTCGAAGCTAGAAAAATTAGGGGGATATGTTGACTGTTTTTAAATTCCTTCATGTTTATGATAGAGTGGATAGTTATCGACATTTTGATATGGCTGGCACTAGAACTAGAGGACATAGCTTGAAGCTTCATAAGAAAACTTCTTTGCAGGATGTAAGGAAGTATTTTTTAGTGTAAGAGTAGTTGATAATTGGAATTCGCTAAGCGAAGGAGGTAGTAAATGCTAACTTAATCCATAGTTGTAAGGGCAAGTATGATAAGTATCACTAAGTACAAATTGGAACCGACCAGGAGACGGACACTTACGAGCTTGGGGCTCTTTCCCGTAAGCATAATTAGGTAATTACACACACATACACACACACACACAAACACACACACACACAAATATATATATATATATATATATATATATATATATATATATATATATATATATATATATATATATATATATATATATATATATATATATATATATATATATATATATATATATATATATATATATATATATATATATATATATATATATATATATATATATATATATATATATATATATATATATATATATATATATATATATATATATATATATATATATATATATATATATATATATATATATATATATATATATATATATAAATATATATATATATATATATATATATATATATATATATATATATATATATATATATATATATATATGTATATATATATATATATATATATATATATATTATATATATATATATATATATATATATATATAATATATATATATATATATATATATATATATATATATATAGATATATATATAATATATATATATATATATTATATATATATATATATATATATATATATATATATAATATATATATATATATATATATATATATATATATATATATATATATAAATATATATATATATATATATATATATATATATATATATATATATATATATATATATATATATATATATATATATAATATATATATATATATGTGTGTGTGTGTATATATATATATATATATATATATATATATATATATATATATATATATATATATATATATATATATATATATATATATATATATATATATATATATGTTATAGTATCTATTTTTGCATTACACAGACAAAATATTTTGACCAGTACTCATCTGTGGGTGACAATTCATTTCAATGAAATATTTTTTGTCATTATATATTCATCAATAAATAGATAAATAAATAAATAAATAAAATTAATAAATTTACATTAAAAATCATTTTCAAATGACCGCTATGTGATGTACCCCATTTTGCTAATGACGCAATAAATATTGCGTGATTGTCAATCAGCTGGCAATCAGTCGCACAGTGGGCATACCGTATGAACTGTTTCTTTGTCTATATGTTTTGATAATTCTATCTGATGAATTAAGCTTGCTTTTTGTTATTGGTTCTGTTGTAGTTCAAGCATACACTAAAATGATGTAATATTCTTCATCCTGATTGTTATTGTCTAGTGTTTTATTTGCTTTCAACTAATAGCTTTAGATGTTCGCTGCATTATGGAAGACCGTGTTGAGATAGCATTCAGCTTTATATACTAATAACCATATATTTTCTAGGTATATTCGCGTGTGTGCTAAATAGCCTAATTGTAATAACATAGTTGTGCTTACCGGAAACACCCCAATGCTTGTAACTTCCCGACTCCTGATCGGTTTCCATTTTTTGTACTTAGTGATACTTATCATTCTTGTCCTTAAAACTATGGATTGAGTTAACATTATCTACCTCCTCACTTAGCGAATTCCAATCATCAACTACTCTTACACTAAAAGAGTACTTCCTCACATCTTCAAAGAAGTTTTCTTGCGAAACTTCAAACTTTGACCTCTAGTTCTAGTGCCAGCCATATCAAAATATTGATCCCTATCCACTCTGTCATAACCATGAAGGAATTTAAAAACATTCACCATATCCCCCTAATTTTTCTAGCTTCGAGAGATGGTAACTCTAATTCCCTGAGTCTCTACTCATGACCGGAATTGCGTATTTCTGGCACCAGTTTCGTGGCATGTCTTTGAACTTTTTCAAGCTTGACTAGGTGCTTTTTCAAGAATGAATTCCGACTGGGGCTGCATAGTCAAGCTTTAGCCTCACACAGGTTACATGAATATTTCTGAACATTTCCTTTGTCCATGTATCTGAAGGCTACTCTTAGATTTGCTAAGAAAGCATGTGTGTGTGTGTGTGTGTGTGTGTGTGTGTGTGTGTGTGTGTGTGTGTGTGTGTGTGTGTGTGTGTGTGTGTGTGTGTGTGTGATTACCTAATTGTGTTACGGGAAAGAGCCCAATGCTCGTATCTTCCCGTCTCCTGGTCGGTTCCATTTTGTACTTAGAGTACTTATCATACTTGTCCTTAAAACTATGGATTGACTTAGCATTAATTACCTCCTCGCTTAGCAAATTCCAATTATCAACTACTCTTACACTAAAAAATACTTCCTTACATCCTGCAAAGAAGTTTTCTTACGAAGCTTCAAACTATGACCTCTAGTTCCAGAGCCAGCCATATCAAAATATCGATCCCTATCCACTCTACCATAACCATGAAGGAATTTAAAGACTGTCACCATATCACCCATCAATCTTCTAGCTTCAGAGTGATGGTAAGTTTAATTCCATCAGCCTCTCATCATAACTGAGATTGCGTTATTCAAGCACCGGCTTCGTGGCATGTCTTTGAACATTTTCAAGCTTAGCTACGTGCTTTTTCAAGTGCGGATTCCAAACGGGGGCTGCATATTGAAGTTTTGGCCTCATATAGGTTACATAAATATTTCTGAACATTTCCTTATCTATGTGCCTGAAGGATACCTTTACATTTGCTAAGAAAGCATATGCTGCCCTTAATATACCATTTATATGCATTTCCGGAGACAAATCTGCCAGTATGTTTACTCCTAGATCTCTCTCATTCTCTGTCTCTTGAAGTTGTACTCCTGCCACCGAGTAGTCAAGCTTGGGCCTTCTTGCACTTGTACCTATTCTCATTACCTTACATTTAGAAGTATTGAATTTCATTAGCCACTTTTCTGACCACTCATGCAGACTATTTACATCTTCCTGAAGTTCTCTCCCATTGTTCTCGTTTCTTACTTTCTTCACAATCTTTGCATCATCTGCAAACATATTCATGAATGAATTTACAGACTCTGGTAGGTCATTTACATATACAAGGAACAAAAGTGGCCTTAAAATTGAACCCTGGGGAACTCCACTACTAACTCTTCCCCATTCAGACACTGAGTGTCTTACTCTAACCCTCTGTTCCCTTCCTTTTAAGTAAGTTTTTATCCATTCCAAGACATATCCACCTATTCTAACCATTGCTTGCAGCTTCTTAAAAGGTCTCCCATGTGGGACCGTGTCAAATGCTTTCTGGAAGTCTAGGAATATGCAATCTGCCCAGCCCTCTCTTTCCTGTAAGATTCGGCTTACCTCATCATAATATTCTAATAAGTTTGTTACTGTTGATCTACCCTCTCTGAAGCCATGTTGTCTCACTGACAAAAGTTGAAGGATTCCAAGTGAAGAGAGATATGTTTCCTTAGTAGTTTCTCCATAACTTTGCAAACTATGCTGGTCAAGGAAACTGGTCAATAGTTTAGAGCCATATCCCTCCTTCCCTTTTTGAAGATAGGTATCACGTTCGCTTGTTTCCAGCATCTTGGAATCTCCCCTGACTCCAGTGACTTTTTAAATATGATACTTAGAGCCACTGATATTGAGTTTGTGCATTTGTTAAGTACATGTTAGTGTGTGTGTATGTGTGTGTGTTTGTGGGTGGGGGGTTGGTGAATACCATCTCCATTTCTTTTTGGCCGACAAATCCTGGTACTAGACTACCCACACTTATACATAACATGATTAAAATGTGACACAGGTGATCAGTGAAACTTTTCTTCTCTCTTAAGATGCATTTTTATTTGATATCTATCTCAGAAAATTATAATGAAGATCAGACACTGTTCACTCCAGATTCCACTGCAAACTGTTTATTTTTGGTCATTTTAATTTATGAACTGATTTATTTCAGAATCAAAATGCACAACTTATATAAATATACCAAATATTTTTTTTCCTAGCACTGAATATTAACATAAAAATTATATTTGCAGTACATTATGTATGGTACTTTTCTGTCTGTTTGCTATAATAAGTCTTGTCAAATCGCATTTAGTGTTCCCTATAAACTTTGTTTTGTGCTCATGTATTCGAAGTACCAAATTCCATTAAATGATACTGTATTCGCCAAAAATACTTGGAAATAGTGTATAATTCTTTCGTTGAGTTAATTGCTTAATTAACACATCATCCAGACTAGGCAGAATAACACATTGTTACCTCTACCATAATGGCATTACACCTCCCTGTTTGTTTTTTAGGAATTATTGATTTTAGGAATCATTAGAATCGCATTATCTCATTCCAATTATTGCTCTCTCTCTCTCTCTCTCTCTCTCTCTCTCTCTCTCTCTCTCTCTCTCTCTCTCTCTCTCTCTCTCTCTCTCTCTCTCTCTCTCTCTCTCTCTCTCTCTCTCTCTCTCTCTCTCTCTCTCTCTCTCTCTCTCTCTCAACTCAATATTAGATTACTTATACAAAACCTTACATTTATATAAGTTATGACAGTTTATATCGATTTTGCAACAATTTTATTGAATATTGCTTAGAGTTATGAGCACTAAATATTTCATATGATTTCGAAAACATGTATTTAAGGATAATACTCATGTATCAAACTCAAATAATCAAGCTATTAAATAATTTTTCCAGTATATATTTCATCCAGTCAGTCATAAAAATTCATGTGGGTCTCCGGGTATGTGTGTGCCGAGAGGTATTATGTCCATGAGAATAGAAGTGCTTTGTCACGTTGTTGTGCATGGAGCCCTTTGGAAGTTGCACACGTGCCACATTCTTGTCATGAATGAATTCTATTGACAGAGATAAGTCTGTTTGGTATTTGCCTGCTTAACTAATTAGATATTTTAGGAATACTTTCTTGAATTGTGTGTTGTGACTAGTTGGGTAGTTGAAGTCTTGAATAAGAGGACACCTACCATACCAATAAGTCATGGAACACGGATTACAAATACTTGAAATTAAGACAAAATATGATCACCGGAGTCTGATGCCCTGTTTCTTTACGCTTAGATCCCTGCACCTCAAGTGGAGAAGCTCTTTCCATAAACTTATTATATGAGATATCTGAAGCAATGGTGTTCTTGGAGCCTTATGTAAAATATGCATT
>JAXCGZ010014138.1:32500-34162 GCA_037179515.1 Halocaridina rubra | reverse complement strand
GTGACTGCATTGTAGCATTTAATTCAATTCCCAATCTCATTCGGGCCATGAAATTATCAAATAAGCACATTACATATGTGAAAACATGAATCATTTTTTACCCCGACCGGGACACGAACCTAGGACTTATGATTACTAAATCAAGGCCCTACCACTACACCACATATGTTTTCACATATGTAATGTGCTTATTTGATAATTTCATGGCCCGAATGAGATTGGGAATTGAATTAAATGCTACAATGAAGCAACGAGTGAGGTTGGGGAATCTGTATTATGAACATAGTGGCATTCAGTTAGAATGCGTTCATTCCTAAGTATAGCAGATATAAGCTATAAGGTTGGATTCCTTTTAACCTTCTGTGGTGTAGTGGTAGCGCCTTGACTTAGTAATCATAATTCCTAGGTTCGAGGCCCGGTCGGGGTAAAAAATGATTCATGTTTTCACATATGTAATGTGCTTATTTGATAATTTCATGGCCCGAATGAGATTGGGAATTGAATTAAATGCTACAATGAAGCCACGAGTGAGGTTGGGGAATCTGTAATATGAACATAGTGTCATTCAGTTAGAATGCGTTCATTCCTAAGTATAGGAGATATAAGCTATAATGTTGGTTTCCTTTTAACCTTCTGTGGTGTAGTGGTAGCGCCTTGACTTAGTAATCATAAGTCCTAGGTTCGAGTCCCTGTCGGGGTAAAAAATGATTCATGTTTTCACATATGTAATGTGCTTATTTGATAATTTCATGGCCCGAATGAGATTGGGAATTGAATTAAATGCTACAATGAAGCCACGAGTGAGGTTGGGGAATCTGTAATATGAACATAGTGGCATTCAGTTAGAATGCGTTCATTCCTAAGTATAGCAGATATAAGCTATAAGGTTGGATTCCTTTTAACCTTCTGTGGTGTAGTGGTAGCACCTTGACTTAGTAATCATAAGTCCTAGGTTCGAGTCCCGGTCGGGGTAAAAAATGATTCATGTTTTCACATATGTAATGTGCTTATTTGATCATTTCATGGCCCGAATGAGATTGGGAATTGAATTAAATGCTACAATGAAGCCACGAGTGAGGTTGGGGAATCTGTAATATGAACATAGTGGCATTCAGTTAGAATGCGTTCATTCCTAAGTATAGCAGATATAAGCTATAAGGTTGGATTCCTTTTAACCTTCTGTGGTGTAGTGGTAGCGCCTTGACTTAGTAATCATAAGTCCTAGGTTCTAGTCCCGGTCGGGGTAAAAAATGATTCATGTTTTCACATATGTAATGTGCTTATTTGATAATTTCATGGCCCGAATGAGATTGGGAATTGAATTAAATGCTACAATGAAGCCACGAGTGAGGTTGGGGAATCTGTAATATGAACATAGTGGCATTCAGTTAGAATGCGTTCATTCCTAAGTATAGCAGATATAAGCTATAAGGTTGGATTCCTTTTAACCTTCTGTGGTGTAGTGGTAGCGCCTTGACTTAGTAATCATAAGTCCTAGGTTCGAGTCCCGGTCGGGGTAAAAAATTATTCATGTTTTCACATATGTAATGTGCTTATTTGATAATTTCATGGCCCGAATGAGATTGGGAATTGAATTAAATGCTACAATGAAGCCACGAGTGAGGTTGGGGAATCTGTAATATGAACATAGTGTCATTCAGT
>JAXCGZ010014138.1:17500-25000 GCA_037179515.1 Halocaridina rubra | reverse complement strand
ACTTCATTGGGAGATGTTTCCCTCTATGCTCTCTTCAACTGGGATATTCGAAGAATATTGTTTAATTGAGTCTTGTGTAAATTTTGCAGTCTTCTCTGATGCCGTTCCCCTGCAATAAATGTGCAGAGATCTACTTTCCTTATTTCATATCAACGGACTTCTCGGACAGGCATACCGATGAACATTTGAGCTAAAACATTTGTTGCTAGAGATTTACTTCTTGAATATCACACTGACCTCCATGGAAGCGAAGCATCCCAACCTTCATCTTTTTCCAAGTTCATATTCATGAGTGATTAATTAACCGCCTGACGAAGATGGTTTGCAGCCTTCGAAAGCTTGCATACCAAAACCAATGCTTAGATAAAGTAATGAGAGATGCTCCCCTCTATTCTCTCTTCAACGGGGATATTCAAAGAAAAATGTTTCTTCTAGACTTATTTAGTAGCGTTTTGCAAACTGCATCACTCTGATACTGCTTTTGCTTGGAGCGAAAAGTCTTGTTATTGTGGAATGTCACCTGTGGTACTTAATGTTATTTTTATATTTTCACTTAATTTAATATTATATACATGCGCCGTCATATGAGTGCAATTTCTGTTTCGTGTACCGCATCCTCATATTTTGCATTAGTTTCTCAAATATATTTTAAGTTATATGGGTCCCTAATTAGAGTAAAACATTTATCATTATCTCTTCAGTTCTTTCTTGCATAATGGTTATTGTAAAATATATCTCCTTTCTTCATGTTTTGCATGCATTGATCATTGGTAATTGTGCATTTGACAAAACTCAGATAATACATTAGTTCTATTGTGCATCATAGATAATCGTTTAAGACTTTATTAGTCTTATTAGTCTTGGTAAGTAATCATGTCTCACAGTCACTTTATCCCCTTATATTACTATGCATTGCTATATAATTCATATACTTTCGACCCTTCCAGTTTACATAATATCATATGAAGCTTGCTATGTATCTGTTTTCGTACCGTAGTTTCTACCTACCTCATTATCACAAAGTCTACGCCGCCCTCCAAAGTAACCTAAAAAGAAAAAAATCGATAAGAAAAATACGGAAAATAAAGATCTGATCAAAAAAGGCGTTTAGCACGATATAATACCTCCATTATTTACAACATTTCAGACCCAAAAGGCTATATCTCAAACATTGCCATTAAGTTATCAGAGAGTATGCTTCATGGCTATTTCGTAGATAGTTTATTCTATGTTTTAATGCTGGGCGTTCCTTCCATGCAATTTAGTCTATTTTTTTTTGCTTTAGACCTCACATATAAGGCATTTGAATAGATTTTGATAAAATACAATCTCGGTAGTTGCTTCTTTATAAGATCATGGAATATGTATTGCTTCAGCAAGTAATAATAAGAGCAGTTAACTTTCTGCACCAAGGTACAGTATTCATGCTACAGATTGCCTGCTATGTTTATTGCTCTCTTCATGCATAATGCATCAAGCAAAGTTAATTCCGTCGTAGCTGGAAATGGTTCCTGCTGGGAATGGTTCTTGGAATTTCAGATATTTAGTGTTGCCGTTAGATTTTATTGTAATTCCTGATTATAAAATTCTTTTATTGCTCGACAATGCCATGAAGTATAAGACTCTGCAGGAGGAAGATAAGCAAAGGGAGTAATGATACTTCTTTAAGGAACAAGGAATACCGTACTTGAAGAGAAGGATGGCCATGAAAATAAAGAGAACTTGCAATGCTTATGATAGCTGTGGATGTTCTGTCTATATTTACGATACCGTTATAGAACAGTGAGCAACATTATTATTCATGTTATCGTTCCTGATCTTATTGTAATTATTAGCTTTGTTATTATTGCTGTTATTGTAATTGTTATTGTAATTATCATTATTATTATTAATATTGTTATTATTGTAATTATTGTTATTATTATTATTATTATTATTATTATTATTATTATTATTATTATTATTATTATTATTATTATTATTATTATTATTATTATTATTATTATTATTATTATTATTATTATAATTATTATTTTTATTATTATTATTATCAATATTATTATTATTATTATTATTATTATTATTATTATTATTATTATTATTATTATTATTACTATTGTTATTATCATTATTATTATTATTATTATTATTATTATTATTATTATTATTATTATTATTATTATTATTATTATTTTTATTATTACTATCACTATTTTTATTATTATTATTATTATTATTATTATTATTATTATTATTATTATTATTATTATTATTATTATTATTATTATTATTATTATTATTATTACTATTACTATTATTATTATTATTATTATTATTATTATTATTATTATTATTATTATTATTATTATTATTATTATTATTATTATTACTATCACTATTATTATTATTATTATTATTATTATTATTATTATTATTATTATTATTATTATTATTATTATTATTATTACTATAACTATTATTAACATTATTATTATTATTATTATTATTATTATTATTATTATTATTATTATTATTATTATTATTATTATTATTATTATTATTATTATTATTATTATTACCCTTTTAATATTTATTGGTCTTAATAATATGCATATCCCTAACGATCTCTACTGAATACACAGGATTTATGAATTTCTACACTGCTCGCATAGAGGTCGCAGACAATTTTATTTGTTTTATTGCAATTTGATTAATGTGAATAATTGCATATGAAATCGCATATCATATAAGTAAACCTATATTGATTTCATAAGAAAAATAATGGTAGATTGCTTAGATTTAAAATCATAATTAAAGGGTTTGGAGACCTTTATATATTTCAGGTTTATTGCAAAGCGGAATAAATGCGATACGAAAACAAAGCACAAGACACATTCTCAGAAATTAGTAGAAGTAATATAATATTCGTGAATGATTGTTATTGAAGTACTACTCTGTCACAAGGTTATATCTATAATTATTATCTAAGATTAAATGCTTAGGCAAAATGGGTTTAGGTATTTGAAAAAGGCTGAAAAGTTGGTTTCTCTTGGGATGAGTTGTTAGTGACTTGCGATAAATGATTTGTCTCATACTCTTCGCACATACTTGTACATTATTGCGCAAAATAATGTACATAGCTTAGTCCATATCCACACATGCGCAATATAATAAATACCACATTGATAACTTGAGAGTGTTAATTAAAGGTTGGTATGAATATTGAAATTTTACACGAAAATTATTTCCAATAAACAAATTGCTGTAATATGAACATAGTGGCATTCAGTTAGAATGCGTTCATTCCAAAGAATAGCAGATATAAGCTATAAGGCTGGATTCCTTTTAACCTTCTGTGGTGTAGTGGTAGCGCCTTGACTTAGTAATCATAAGTCCTAGGTTCGAGTCCCGGTCGGGGTAAAAAATGATTCATGTTTTCACATATGTAATGTGCTTATTTGATAATTTAATGGCCCGAATGAGATTGGGAATTGAATTAAATGCTACAATGAAGCCACGAGTGAGGTTGGGGAATCTGTAATATGAACATAGTGGCATTCAGTTAGAATGCGTTCATTCCTAAGTATAGCAGATATAAGCTATAAGGTTGGATTCCTTTTAACCTTCTGTGGTGTAGTGGTAGCACCTTGACTTAGTAATCATAAGTCCTAGGTTCGAGTCCCGGTCGGGGTAAAAAATGACTCATCTTTTCACATATGTAATGTGCTTATTTGATAATTTCATGGCCCGAATGAGATTGGGAATTGAATTAAATGCTACAATGAAGCCACGAGTGAGGTTGGGGAATCTGTAATATGAACATAGTGGCATTCAGTTAGAATGCGTTCATTCCTAAGCATAGGAGATATAAGCTATAATGTTGGTTTCCTTTTAACCTTCTGTGGTGTAGTGGTAGCGCCTTGACTTAGTAATCATAAGTCCTAGGTTCGAGTCCCGGTCGGGGTAAAAAATGGTTCATGTTTTCACATATGTAATGTGCTTATTTGATCATTTCATGGCCCGAATGAGATTGGGAATTGAATTAAATGCTACAATGAAGCCACGAGTGAGGTTGGGGAATCTGTAATATGAACATAGTGGCATTCAGTTAGAATGCGTTCATTCCTAAGTATAGCAGATATAAGCTATAAGGTTGGATTCCTTTCAACCTTCTGTGATGTAGTGGTAGCCCCTTGACTTAGTAATCATAAGTCCTAGGTTCGAGTCCCGGTCGGGGTAAAAAATGATTCATGTTTTCACATATGTAATGTGCTTATTTGATAATTTCATGGCCCGAATGAGATTGGGAATTGAATTAAATGCTACAATGAAGCCACGAGTGAGGTTGGGGAATCTGTAATATGAACATAGTGGCATTCAGTTAGAATGCGTTCATTCCAAAGTATAGCAGATATAAGCTATAAGGTTGGATTCCTTTTAACCTTCTGTGGTGTAGTGGTAGCGCCTTGACTTAGTAATCATAAGTACTAGGTTCGAGTCCCGGTCGGGGTAAAAAATGATTCATGTTTTCACATATGTAATGTGCTTATTTGATAATTTCATGGCCCGAATGAGATTGGGAATTGAATTAAATGCTACAATGAAGCCACGAGTGAAGTTGGGGAATCTGTAATATGAACATAGTGGCATTCAGTTAGAATGCGTTCATTCCTAAGTATAGCAGATATAAGCTATAAGGTTGGATTCCTTTTAACCTTCTATGGTGTAGTGGTAGCACCTTGACTTAGTAATCATAAGTCCTAGGTTCGAGTCCCGGTCGGGGTAAAAAATGATTCATCTTTTCAAATATGTAATGTGCTTATTTGATCATTTCATGGCTCGAATGAGATTGGGAATTGAATTAAATGCTACAATGAAGCCACGAGTGAGGTTGGGGAATCTGTAATATGAACATAGTGGCATTCAGTTAGAATGCGTTCATTCCTAAGTATAGCAGATATAAGCTATAAGGTTGGATTCCTTTTAACCTTCTATGGTGTAGTGGTAGCACCTTGACTTAGTAATCATAAGTCCTAGGTTCGAGTCCCGGTCGGGGTAAAAAATGATTCATCTTTTCAAATATGTAATGTGCTTATTTGATCATTTCATGGCTCGAATGAGATTGGGAATTGAATTAAATGCTACAATGAAGCCACGAGTGAGGTTGGGGAATCTGTAATATGAACATAGTGGCATTCAGTTAGAATGCGTTCATTCCTAAGTATAGCAGATATAAGCTATAAGGTTGGATTCCTTTTAACCTTCTGTGGTGTAGTGGTAGCGCCTTGACTTAGTAATCATAAGTCCTAGGTTCTAGTCCCGGTCGGGGTAAAAAATGATTCATGTTTTCACATATGTAATGTGCTTATTTGATAATTTCATGGCCCGAATGAGATTGGGAATTGAATTAAATGCTACAATGAAGCCACGAGTGAGGTTGGGGAATCTGTAATATGAACATAGTGGCATTCAGTTAGAATGCGTTCATTCCTAAGTATAGCAGATATAAGCTATAAGGTTGGATTCCTTTTAACCTTCTGTGGTGTAGTGGTAGCGCCTTGACTTAGTAATCATAAGTCCTAGGTTCGAGTCCCGGTCGGGGTAAAAAATTATTCATGTTTTCACATATGTAATGTGCTTATTTGATAATTTCATGGCCCGAATGAGATTGGGAATTGAATTAAATGCTACAATGAAGCCACGAGTGAGGTTGGGGAATCTGTAATATGAACATAGTGGCATTCAGTTAGAATGCGTTCATTCCTAAGTATAGCAGATATAAGCTATAAGGTTGGATTCCTTTTAACCTTCTGTGGTGTAGTGGTAGCGCACTTGACTTAGTAATTCATAAGTCCTAGGTTCGAGTCCCGGTCGGGGTAAAAAATGATTCATGTTTTCACATATGTAATGTGCTTATTTGATAATTTCATGGCCCGAATGAGATTGGGAATTGAATTAAATGCTACAATGAAGCCACGAGTGAGGTTGGGGAATCTGTAATATGAACATAGTGGCATTCAGTTAGAATGCGTTCATTCCTAAGTATAGCAGATATAAGCTATAAGGTTGGATTCCTTTAAACCTTCTGTGGTGTAGTGGTAGCGCCTTGACTTAGTAATCATAAGTCCTAGGTTCGAGTCCCGGTCGGGGTAAAAAATGATTCATGTTTTCACATATGTAATGTGCTTATTTGATAATTTCATGGCCCGAATGAGATTGGGAATTGAATTAAATGCTACAATGAAGCCACGAGTGAGGTTGGGGAATCTGTAATATGAACATAGTGGCATTCAGTTAGAATGCGTTCATTCCTAAGTATAGCAGATATAAGCTATAAGGTTGGATTCCTTTTAACCTTCTGTGGTGTAGTGGTAGCGCCTTGACTTAGTAATCATAAGTCCTAGGTTCGAGTCCCGGTCGGGGTAAAAAATGATTCATGTTTTCACATATGTAATGTGCTTATTTGATAATTTCATGGCCCGAATGAGATTGGGAATTGAATTAAATGCTACAATGAAGCCACGAGTGAGGTTGGGGAATCTGTAATATGAACATAGTGGCATTCAGTTAGAATGCGTTCATTACTAAGTATAGCAGATATAAGCTATAAGGTTGGATTCCTTTTAACCTTCTGTGGTGTAGTGGTAGCGCGCTTGACTTAGTAATTCATAAGTCCTAGGTTCGAGTCCCGGTCGGGGTAAAAAATTATTCACGTTTTCACATATGTAATGTGCTTATTTGATAATTTCATGGCCCGAATGAGATTGGGAATTGAATTAAATGCTACAATGAAGCCACGAGTGAAGTTGGGGAATCTGTAATATGAACATAGTGGCATTCAGTTAGAATGCGTTCATTCCTAAGTATAGCAGATATAAGCTATAAGGTTGGATTCCTTTTAACCTTCTGTGGTGTAGTGGTAGCGCCTTGACTTAGTAATCATAAGTCCTAGGTTCGAGTCCCGGTCGGGGTAAAAAATTATTCATGTTTTCACATATGTAATGTGCTTATATGATAATTTCATGGCCCGAATGAAATTGGGAATTGAATTAAATGCTACAATGAAGCCACGAGTGAGGTTGGGGAATCTGTAATATGAACATAGTGGCATTCAGTTAGAATGCGTTCATTCCTAAGTATAGCAGATATAAGCTATAAGGTTGGATTCCTTTTAACCTTCTGTGGTGTAGTGGTAGCGCCTTAACTTAGTAGTCATAAGTCCTAGGTTCGAGTCCCGGTTGGGGTAAAAAATTATTCATGTTTTCACATATGTAATGTGCTTATTTGATAATTTCATGGCCCGAATGAGATTGGGAATTGAAATAAATGCTACAATGAAGCCACGAGTGAGGTTGGGGAATCTGTAATATGAACATAGTGGCATTCAGTTAGAATGCGTTCATTCCTAAGTATAGCAGATATAAGCTATAAGGTTGGATTCCTTTTAACCTTCTGTGGTGTAGTGGTAGGGCCTTGACTTAGTAATCATAAGTCCTAGGT
>JAXCGZ010014138.1:7500-12500 GCA_037179515.1 Halocaridina rubra | reverse complement strand
ATATATATATATATATATATATATATATATATATATATATATATATATATATATATATATATATATATATATATATATATATATGTATATATATATATATATATATATATATATATATATATATATATATATATATATATATATATATATATATATATATTTGGATGTATATATAAATCATTTTTTTTTACCCTGACCGGGACTCGAACCTAGGACTTATAATTACTAAGTCAAGGCTCTACCAAACACACACCACAGAAGGTTAAAAGGAATCCAACCTTATA
This sequence comes from Halocaridina rubra, assembly GCA_037179515.1. NCBI lineage: Eukaryota > Metazoa > Arthropoda > Malacostraca > Decapoda > Atyidae > Halocaridina > Halocaridina rubra. The sequence goes on along the minus strand of JAXCGZ010014138.1, from coordinate 12,216 downwards.
GTTTATATCTGCTATACTTAGGATTAAACGCATTCTAGCTGAATGCCATTTGTGTTCATATTAGAGATTCCCCAACCTCACTCGTGGCTTCATTTTCGCATTTACAATAACCGTTCGGGGTAAAAAATTATTCATGTTTTCTCATATGTAATATGCTTTTTTTTTATTGTATGACCCGAATGAGATTGGGTTTGACGTAAATGCGAAAATGAAGCCACGAGTGAGGTTGGAGAATATGTAATATGTACATAAGTGGCATTCAGGTAAAATGCGTTCATTCCTAAGTATAGCAGATATAAGCTATAAGGTTGGATTCCTTTTAACCTTCTGTGTTGTGTAGTTGGTAGCACCTTGACTTAGTAATTATAAGTCCTAGGTTAGAGTCCCGGTCGGGGTAAAAAATGATTCATGTTTTCACATATGTAATGTGCTTATTTGGAAATATATATATATATATATATATATATATATATATATATATATATATATATATATATATATATATATATATATATATATATATATATATATATATATATATATATATATATATATATATATATATATATATATATATATATATATATATATATATATATATATATATATATATATATATATATATATATATATATATATATATATATATATATATATATATATATATATATATATATATATATATATATATATATATATATATATATATATATATATATATATGTATACATACATACATATATATATATATATATATATATATATATATATATATATATATATATATATATATATATATATATATATATATATATATATATATATATATATATATATATATATATATATATATATATATATATATATATATATATATATATATATATATATATATATATATATATATATATATATATATATATATATATATATATATATATATATATATATATATATATATATATATATATATATATATATATATATATATATATATATATATATATATATATATATATATATATATATATATATATATATATATATATATATATATATATATATATATATATATATATATATATATATATATATATATATATATATATATATATATATATATATATATATATATATATATATATATATATATATATATATATATATATATACATATAATGAGGAAAAGAAATTTCTGCATATTTATTGTACTGAAGCGCATCAGAGAGGGCTGCAAAATTTACACAAGTATCGAAGAAACACTATGCTTCGAATATCCCAGCTGAAGAGAGAATAGAGAGAAGCTTCTCTTATTGAGGTTATAAGTGTCTTCTCCTTAAATTAATCTTCAACATCAGATTCTCAGATTTGTTCTGGGAATGCAAGCTCTCGAAGTCTGGAAACCATCTTCGTCAGGCGGTTAAGTAAGTACCGGAGAACATTAGGGTCTAAACACTTGTTGTCAGAGAATTACTTTTGGAACAAGACATTCTAGCCCCCGTGGAAGCGGTGCTTCCCAGCCTTCGTCTTTTTCCAAGATTGTCTTTCTTTATGATGAAGATTCAGTTTTGGAGAAGTGACTTCGTACTTCATTGGGAGATGTTTCCCTCTATGCTCTCTTCAGCTGGGATATTCGAAGAATATTGTTTAATTGAGTCTTGTGTAAATTTTGCAGTCTTCTCTGATGCCGTTCCCCTGCAATAAATGTGCAGAGATCTACTTTCCTTATTTCATATCAACGGACTTCTCGGACAGGCATACCGATGAACATTTGAGCTAAAACATTTGTTGCTAGAGATTTACTTCTTGAATATCACACTGACCTCCATGGAAGCGAAGCATCCCAACCTTCATCTTTTTCCAAGTTCATATTCATGAGTGATTAATTAACCGCCTGACGAAGATGGTTTGCAGCCTTCGAAAGCTTGCATACCAAAACCAATGCTTAGATAAAGTAATGAGAGATGCTCCCCTCTATTCTCTCTTCAACGGGGATATTCAAAGAAAAATGTTTCTTCTAGACTTATTTAGTAGCGTTTTGCAAACTGCATCACTCTGATACTGCTTTTGCTTGGAGCGAAAAGTCTTGTTATTGTGGAATGTCACCTGTGGTACTTAATGTTATTTTTATATTTTCACTTAATTTAATATTATATACATGCGCCGTCATATGAGTGCAATTTCTGTTTCGTGTACCGCATCCTCATATTTTGCATTAGTTTCTCAAATATATTTTAAGTTATATGGGTCCCTAATTAGAGTAAAACATTTATCATTATCTCTTCAGTTCTTTCTTGCATAATGGTTATTGTAAAATATATCTCCTTTCTTCATGTTTTGCATGCATTGATCATTGGTAATTGTGCATTTGACAAAACTCAGATAATACATTAGTTCTATTGTGCATCATAGATAATCGTTTAAGACTTTATTAGTCTTATTAGTCTTGGGAAGTAATCATGTCTCACAGTCACTTTATCCCCTTATATTACTATGCATTGCTATATAATTCATATACTTTCGACCCTTCCAGTTTACATAATATCATATGAAGCTTGCTATGTATCTGTTTTCGTACCGTAGTTTCTACCTACCTCATTATCACAAAGTCTACGCCGCCCTCCAAAGTAACCTAAAAAGAAAAAAATCGATAAGAAAAATACGGAAAATAAAGATCTGATCAAAAAAGGCGTTTAGCACGATATAATACCTCCATTATTTACAACATTTCAGACCCAAAAGGCTATATCTCAAACATTGCCATTAAGTTATCAGAGAGTATGCTTCATGGCTATTTCGTAGATAGTTTATTCTATGTTTTAATGCTGGGCGTTCCTTCCATGCAATTTAGTCTATTTTTTTTGCTTTAGACCTCACATATAAGGCATTTGAATAGATTTTGATAAAATACAATCTCGGTAGTTGCTTCTTTATAAGATCATGGAATATGTATTGCTTCAGCAAGTAATAATAAGAGCAGTTAACTTTCTGCACCAAGGTACAGTATTCATGCTACAGATTGCCTGCTATGTTTATTGCTCTCTTCATGCATAATGCATCAAGCAAAGTTAATTCCGTCGTAGCTGGAAATGGTTCTTGCTGGGAATGGTTCTTGGAATTTCAGATATTTAGTGTTGCCGTTAGATTTTATTGTAATTCCTGATTATAAAATTCTTTTATTGCTCGACAATGCCATGAAGTATAAGACTCTGCAGGAGGAAGATAAGCAAAGGGAGTAATGATACTTCTTTAAGGAACAAGGAATACCGTACTTGAAGAGAAGGATGGCCATGAAAATAAAGAGAACTTGCAATGCTTATGATAGCTGTGGATGTTCTGTCTATATTTACGATACCGTTATAGAACAGTGAGCAACATTATTATTCATGTTATCGTTCCTGATCTTATTGTAATTATTAGCTTTGTTATTATTGCTGTTATTGTAATTGTTATTGTAATTATCATTATTATTATTAATATTGTTATTATTGTAATTATTGTTATTATTATTATTATTATTATTATTATTATTATTATTATTATTATTATTATTATTATTATTATTATTATTATTATTATTATTATTGTTATTATTATTATTATTATTATTATTATTATTATTATTATTATTTTTATTATTATTATTATTATTATTATTATTATTATTATTATTATTATTATTATTATTATTATTATTATTATTATTATTATTATTATTATTATTAATATTACTATTGTTATTATCATTATTATTATTATTATTATTATTATTATTATTATTATTATTATTATTATTATTATTATTATTATTATTATTATTATTATTATTATTATTATTATTATTATTATTATTTTTATTATTACTATCACTATTTTTATTATTATTATTATTATTATTATTATTATTATTATTATTATTATTATTATTATTATTATTATTATTATTATTTTTATTATTATTATTATTACTATTACTATTATTATTATTATTATTATTATTATTATTATTATTATTATTATTATTATTATTATTATTATTATTATTATTATTATTACTATCACTATTATTATTATTATTATTATTATTATTATTATTATTATTATTATTATTATTACTATAACTATTATTAACATTATTATTATTATTATTATTATTATTATTATTATTATTATTATTATTATTATTATTATTATTATTATTATTATTATTATTATTATTATTACCCTTTTAATATTTATTGGTCTTAATAATATGCATATCCCTAACGATCTCTACTGAATACATAGGATTTATGAATTTCTACACTGCTCGCATAGAGGTCGCAGACAATTTTATTTGTTTTATTGCAATTTGATTAATGTGAATAATTGCATATGAAATCGCATATCATATAAGTAAACCTATATTGATTTCGTAAGAAAAATAATGGTAGATTGCTTAGATTTAAAATCATAATTAAAGGGTTTGGAGACCTTTATATATTTCAGGTTTATTGCAAAGCGGAATAAATGCGATACGAAAACAAAGCACAAGACACATTCTCAGAAATTAGTAGAAGTAATATAATATTCGTGAATGATTGTTATTGAAGTACTACTCTGTCACAAGGTTATATCTATAATTATTATCTAAGATTAAATGCTTAGGCAAAATGGGTTTAGGTATTTGAAAAAGGCTGAAAAGTTGGTTTCTCTTGGGATGAGTTGTTAGTGACT
>JAXCGZ010014138.1:0-2500 GCA_037179515.1 Halocaridina rubra | reverse complement strand
ATATATATATATATATATATATATATATATATATATATATATATATATATATATATATATATATATATATATATATATATATATATATATATATATATATATATATATATATATATATATATATATATATATATATATATATATATATATATATATATATATATATATATATATATATATATATATATATATATATATATATATATATATATATATATATATATATATATATATATATATATATATATATATATATATATATATATATATATATATATATATATATATATATATATATATATATATATATATATATATATATATATATATATATATATATATATATATATATATATATATATATATATATATATATATATATATATATATATATATATATATATATATATATATATATATATATATATATATATATATATATATATATATATATATATATATATATATATATATATATATATATATATATATATATATATATATATATATATATATATATATATATATATATATATATATATATATATATATATATATATATATATATATATATATATATATATATATATATATATATATATATATATATATATATATATATATATATATATATATATATATATATATATATATATATATATATATATATATATATATATATATATATATATATATATATATATATATATATATATATATATATATATATATATATATATATATATATATATATATATATATATATATATATATATATATATATATATATATATATATATATATATATATATATATATATATATATATATATATATATATATATATATATATATATATATATATATATATATATATATATATATATATATATATATATATAACCAGATAAGCACATTACATATGTGAAAACATGAATCATTTTTTACCCCGACCAGGACTCGAACCTAGGACTTATGATTACTAAGTCAAGGCGCTACCACTACACCACAAAAAGTTAAAAGGAATCCATCCTTATAGCTTATATCTGCTATACTTAGGAATGAACGCATTCTAACTGAATGCCACTATGTTCATATTACAGATTCCTCAACCTCACTCGTGGCTTCATTTTAGCATTTAATTCAATTCCCAATCTCATTCAGGCCATGAAATAACCAGAAAAGCACATTACATATGTGAAAACATGAATAATATTTTGCCCCGCCCGTGACTCGAACATAGGATTTATGATTACTAAGTAAAGGCGCTACCACTACACCACAGAAGGTTAACAGGAATCCAACCTTATAGCTTATATCTGCTATACTTAGGAATGAACGCATTCTAACTGAATGCCACTATGTTCATATTACAGATTCCCCAACCTCACTCATGGCTTCATTTTAGCATTTAATTCAATTCCCATTCTCATTCGGGCCATGAAATAACCAGATAAGCACATTACATATGTGAAAACATGAATCACTTTTTCCCCCGACCGGGACTCGAACCTAGGACTTATGATTACTTAGTCAAGGCGCTACCACTTCACTACAGAAGGTTAAAAGGAATCCAACCTTATAGCTAATATCTGCTATAGTTAGGAATGAACGCATTCCAACTGAATGCCACAATGTTCATATTACAGATTCCCCAACCTCACTCGTGGCTTTATTTTAGCATTTAATTCTATTCCCATTCTCATTCGGGCCCTGAAATAACCAGATAAGCACATTACATATGTGAAAACCTGAATAATTTTTTACCCCGTCCGGGACTCGAACCTAGGACTTATGATTACTAAGTCAAGGCGCTACCACTTCACTACAGAAGGTTAAAAAGAATCCAACCTTATAGCTTATATCTGCTATACTTAGGAATGAACGCATTCCAACTGAATGCCACAATGTTCATATTACAGATTCCCCAACCTCACTCGTGGCTTCATTTTAGCATTTAATTCAATTCCCAATCTCATTCGGGCCATGAAATAACCAGATAAGCCCATTACATATGTGAAAACATGAATCATTTTTTACCCCGACCGGGACTCGAACCTAGGACTTATGATTACTAAGTCAAGGCGCTAAAACTACACCACAGAAGGTTAACAGGAATCCAACCTTATAGCTTATATCTGCTGTACTTAGGAATTAACGCATTCTAACTGAATGCCACTATGTTCATATTACAGATTCCCCAACCTCACTCATGGCTTCATTTTAGCATTTAATTCAATTCCCAATCTCATTCGGGCCATGAAATAACCAGATAAGCACATTACATATGTGAAAACATGAATCATTTTTACCCAACTGGGACTCGAACCTAGGACTTATGATTCATGTTTTCACATATGTAATGTGTTTATCTGGTTATTTCATGGCCCGATTGAGATTGGGAATTGAATTAAATGCTAAAATGAAGCCACGAGTGAGGTGGGGAATCTGTAATATGAACATATTGGCATTCAGATAGAATTCGTTCATTCCAAAGTATC
>JAXCGZ010014137.1:30000-34211 GCA_037179515.1 Halocaridina rubra | reverse complement strand
ATGTGTGAGCTATATATTTTTTAAAGTGATTGTATGTCTGTTATATCCTTTTTCAAAGTGTGTGAAATGGAGAGCTCGAACAAATATTTTCTCAGGCATGGGTGAATTGGATTCAAAATGACTCATTTTTTATAATTCTTATACATAGGTGATTGCATAACTTGTAATTCCCAGAGAACTAGGTAGAGATAAAGATGGCAAGTGTACATGTTGCTCCCAAGAAATTATAGTTTTCGATAAAGCTATGTATTTTTGCTTTTTGGGTTATTATTTAAAATATGAACACAAGCTCATGAAGAGTTTGTTGATATTTAATAAAACCTTTACGATAATTTTGTTTTAGTTGATTGAAGTAGCTGTAAGGTCGTTTGTGAGAGCAGCTTTACACTTGGCATACTTTATAACACATAGGTAGGTGTTTGGCACTACATTTTTTACTGGGTAATGAAGTACATGAAAAGAAATAATTTTTTAAATATTAAACAGCCTTAAAAGAGGTTTTTAATGGATAAAACGTACAATTGTTAGGATGGAGGTGTTTTGATTACTCTTGCAAATCAAGATAGCTATCTGCTTGACTTTTTTTTAACTTTAACTTGATAATAGAATTGAAGGTATCACCTAGATCGAGAGTGAAAATGGGAGTACAAGTAAAAATGTCTAAAAATGTAAATTTTTACTGCTTAGGACCGCTTAGGTATATGCATTGGGAGAATGTGCCAAATATAGTAGAAAAGCAAAATTCTGATTTTTTAAAAATACCATATACGTAAATTATCATTTTAAAGGTTATATTTCTCCCATAGGTGATGACAGTTTTCACAACGCCTCCTTAAATCATCAATGAATCATGCTTTTGATGTTGTAACTAGATAATCTTCACCTCTTAAATGATAAATAAGTACTGTCAACTGGCTTTCGCTATTGATTACTACATCACTAGCAAGCAAAAATCAAACAGTGTTCGTTTAGTAAGTTTGGGCTATAGTGCGTAAAGGAAGACCCCTATGTTTGTCGCAAGTGCACATCAGGGTACACTGTACATGTGTTTAATTGATTTTAGTCATGAACTAATGCAAGCCATTGTATTGGGTATATATTACTGTATAACTTTAGTTCTAATTCTTATAGGCTTGCATGTCTTGTTAGCTTTTGACAAAAGCAAATGATCATAGGGGAACTGAGATTGTTATTATTATTGAGAATTAACCAACCTCAGATTTTGAAGGAATCTCATTATTCTGTACTCTCGTGGGCAGAATATAGTAAATTGGTATAACTTGCGTACAACCAAATGTCGTTCTTATTTTATTTGTTCTTTATTTTTGTTCTCATTTGGTTACTCGCAGCCTATCCTTAACAAACTTTATTATAACAAAACCTCAAAACTTTCTTGTGGAATTTAGAAAGTGGAAATATGTAATGGAAGCCTCATTATTATTATAAAACAGTTGAGGATAATTTTACAGCTCCCTCATATGCATATATTATTTGTGGTATATCTTTTAAGAGCCTATATCAGGGACTTGAACCTTAAATAAATTTTTGTGTTCAGAAAGTGCTCAGCATGAATGGTAGAATACTTATGTTTTTATGTTTAATCTGTTGTTGCTTCCTACATTATCTGGAGGGATTTAAGAATTGTTACGCTATCAGTAGAGCTTTTCTGTTTTTCTTTATCATCTTACATGCTTAGCTTTATTTTGCGCATCTGAGAGCTTTGTTTACCACGATCATACTTGAAAACTGAATTACGGGGCAAGATTAGCAATTGCCCCATTTTGAAGTTACTAATACATGTAATGAGTCAAACTTACTTAATATGCTGAAACTTGCAAAGTATATTACCTCTGTGTGGAACTGCCTTACACATGTACCGTACCGATTATATCATGTGCCATAATGAATCGTATATAAAAGAACAAATATACTGTATGTCCAAACTGGAGTGTGTGTGCTAAAAGAAAACGTAAATTGTGGTAATGGGTCCCGTTGTTTTTACATTACTTGTTTAGCTTGCGTATAATGCCAGTTTTGTGCACGTGGAAATAGTGAAATATCACTAAATAGTGAAATATCACTAAATACTCTTTAAATTGTTTGGCTTCTGCTTAAGTGACTGTTATGGACCTATATAAAAGTGGACCTGTTAGGTTGAAATGCGTTTCCAAGTCGTGTCTTTATTTCTTTTATTTAAGTGAATTTGCTTTCATTTGCATAGACAAGGACTGAATCTGTTTTTACCTATATACACTAAAAGTGCAAGTCCAGCACTTATATTGTTTGGATTAGCATGTATACATATAATATCCTTTTGGAAGATATTAATCACTTTAATATTTCTTTTTCTATAATATGTTATGCTTATAATATAAAATATTTTTGAAAATATTCAGAACGTTCTTTTGCTTACTAATATCATGCTCTCTATTATTATTAGTATTAGTAGTACTCTCATTCATTTTTCTGTTAAACTTTCATGCAAATTATTTTGCACAGTTGAGTGAAATTCAGAGTGTCTGAAAAATGTACAAGAGAGGTATGGGGGTTAATTTATGTTGGTGATGCATGTCGGAGCAATTACCTCATAAATACTGTTGATGTTTTTAGTTTGCGAAATACTATTCCTGTTTATTGTGAAGCTAATAACCTTGACGTTTTAAAAAGTCGACTGTTCATTTTTCTCATGTGTGCCTCATTTCTTAGAGTTCTCCTTCCCCAATTCCTTCCCCAAGGAAGTTGTTCCATGCTATGTTTGGATTTCAATTAAGATCTTTGTATTTACTTTATTGTAGCAGAGCAGTAGCACCTGGGCAGGTAATATACTGGCCACAGTTTCGATCCTGGCCCAGGGCTGACTTAGTTTTTACCATCTCATGTTGCCACTTAAATTGGGAGATTAATTGGGGGGTCAGTGATTTCCTAGAGGTTTACTTGATTATTCAGCCTTTTGCCTGAATATTACTCGTTCCACTAGACAGGCTCTAGTGCTATCACTGTCCTTTGCCTCTACCAATCATTAGAGACCTTTAACCTTTACCTAGTGAGTGTCTCCTCACTTTTACTTCAAACTTGTGAGTTGTCACAAGGAAAAAAGAGCTCTGAATAGCTGAGATGACGTTTCTTTGCATGTACTATTCTTGGCGAGTTGCTTCTAGAGAAAAAACTGAGGAAGTGAAATAATGTCTCCTTCCTTATAATTCTCTCATATAAATTTGACTTTAGAAGTAAAAACCTTTCTCAAAAACTAAGATGACTCTTTTTCCCACTTCTTGTAGTGTTGTTGTGAGAGTAGTCTCTGGAGATAACAACTGTCCAAGGAACCAATATGGCATCTCTTTGCATGTGTATTTTCCTTATTTCGTACGAGTTGTATCTAGAGATAAAAGCTCAGTGAGGCACTAATATTAGGTCTCATGAGATGAAAATGCTATCTGAGGAGTTTAGATGATGTCTACCTGCTTGTACTTTTTTTTGTAAGTTGCCTTAGGCATGAAAAGTGTTTTGAGGAGGTAGACTGTGTCTTTCGCGTGTATTTAATTTTTATAAGATCTAAGATAAAATAATCTCGCTAGCACTGCTCTTCTGAATTGTCTAGATATGCAACTCTCTCTTACATTGTCCTATTATCCCAATCTTAATTCATTGTGACCAATGTGTTTTTTAGTTTTGCAGTGTTTACCAAACATCCCGCAAGTAGTAACAGTAATATTTTTGCTAAATTTATATATTAATATATACTTGTTGCGGAGTATTGAAGGAAGAGTATACAGGGGGGGGTTTAAAGTTGTTCTGCTGTTACATCAGAAACCAATAAATAATTAGTAAATTAATTTTTCGACATGCCAGTCATTCAAATGCAAACCAATCACAGGATTTAAGGTAAGCAATACTGAATAATGTACATTGACTATTATTATGCATTAGAATAAGAGCTTAAATGATTTTTCTAAGTTTTAGAGTATTTATTTTCTTACTGATGCAGGACCTAGGTTCGAATTTAGGTGTTTTCCAGTTTACGTCAGCTGTCAGGAACTGAACCCCGTACAGTATTTGGAAATGTCTGATTTGCAATATTTTATTAATTTCCCCATATAATCAGAGTTTAAATACTTATAAAGGTACAAGTATATGCCTTTTTACCAAGCATTTAAAGGCATTAGTTCTCTCTGTGGTCGTTATCGTGCATTGGCCTTTGATGTGTATATTGT
>JAXCGZ010014137.1:15000-22500 GCA_037179515.1 Halocaridina rubra | reverse complement strand
AGTGAATGAGTAAAAAATAGAAAGACACATGACTACAAAAGGAGTGACCCAAATGGACATTACCTTTGCCATGTACTCCCTCAACTTTCCTTTCATTTGTCATTGCCAAATTGTGGAGTGCTTGAAGAGATGAAGTGATACAGCAGTTTAAGGCATATTGAGAGAGATCCAAAAAAAATTGAAAAAAAAAGATGAATATACAGTAAGATGGCAATATACAGTAATTACATTATTACTTTTCTATCATTCAAAACTGTATACACAATATGAATTCAAACATCATATTACTTCGCTAATAATTACTTTTACATCATTCGGACCTATATTCACAAATAAATTGAAATAACATGATACTAAACTGATAATTTGTAAAAAATGTCATAGTTTGGACAATTAACTTTTGAGTGAAACTATTTTTTATGGAATGCATGATAGCAGTATTCATAAACTTTTTTTTAATGTAACCCATTTGGGCATAATGTAAACTGTAAAATGTAACTATTATTAGGTAAGCCTTATGCAACTCCCATTGCTCTTATTTTACACTTTTAAGAGACAAATACCTGAATTAACTATGACTCTTTTTACTAAATGTATATGATGAGACAGAGAAAGAAGTTGTTTTCACATGTGCTTTGTTTAATTGGCTTATGTAAAGCTTTTTCAAAAAAATATCTTGACAAAGTGGTTAAATGTGGTTTTTTCCCAAATATAAATTGTCTTATAAAGGCCTTAGTAGAGATGCCTTGTTTTACAAATAGCTTGGTAAATGGACGATTTAAATAATTTTCTTGACTCTAGGTAAAATACTTTAATATAAGTTTATTATTAAAATAGTGTTGGTTAAATTGAGTAATGTAAGAATTTTTATTGAGTGTTTTGGTATTGTAAAGTAATTTACAGATTTTCGCATATACCTTATAAAAATGGCTTTATATAACCAGTTTAAAGAATTTTATTGTAGACATTGAATAAATGTTCCAGGCGAAGTTATTAAGACTGAAGAGAATTTAAATGACTGTACTTACATATATAGCAAATGCCAGAAAATATATATGGTTGTAATATATAGAGGTACTGTACTTATAAATGCACTGTCTGAAAACAGAATTTTTCACTTGATATATTAACACTTTATTCAAATTTGACTTTGTATTACATTTCTGGAATAAATTAATAAATGAGCAACCGAACAGTCTACATGGAATTGTACCTTTATATAATACAACCTTCCTTTAAATCATTATAATGTATCAAACTTTGGCACAGACTTGTATGTTTCAGTTGAAAAAGTATATTCTGTATACAAATGCTACAAAAAGGAAAAAGTATTCGTAACTAGGAATCCAATTTTTTTTACTCTGTGAAGTACAAATAATATAGATAATGTGAAGAAAGTGTGCGACATATTTTGGTATGAAAGCAAGAGAAGAATATATATATGTATATCTGACTGCAGAGGAGAGTGACATTCCAGATTTTCGTAGTTCACGAAAAGTGTGAGTTAATCCAATGTTGATGGTGACATAAAATACTTAAGCTTTCTATAATATAGATAACAAAAACTAAATTACTGTAACAGAGTACGATTTGACCTTAGCTTTTTTTCTACATATATAATTGCTCATTACTTCTTAGGGTTTCCTCCTCCCTGATATACACAGGTGCTAAAATCTCAAGATTAGTGTGTATGTATGTAACATCTATAGAAGCAACTCCTCTCAACGTATTTTATGTCCTTGTCTCTTTTAGCTATTTTGTTATGATCGCTAAAGTTTTTTATGTGAGCAGTTGCATTTGGGAAAATGATCGATCCAAGTTAAAAGTATAATAGCTGCAGATATAATGAAAAACCTGAAATTTATATTCTCATTTTGCTTAACCTGATTTAGACATTGTGAAAGTTGTAGGGATAATGCTTAATTACCCAGATTAGGTTTATTTAATGTTTAAACAACTTTCCAAAACTTTTTGTAATTGAACACATCTTGAAATGTATGTAAATTCAATTTATAATCATGATTTAGAGTTTACAATACACCTTGAAGTTATGATAAATACATTGATATAATGTCTAGGTGATGTACTGTCCTTTTTTTTCGTAATGAGAAAATCTCACTTTTCATCTGGTTTCATCTCTTATTAAATATATATTCTATAGTATTGTCACTCTTGCTATGTATGTAATATTCTTAAACTGATGTCGTTATGTAACTTTTCTCCCGCTGAATCTGTCCATTGTTTAAGTAGTTCATTAGTGTGAAACCTTTTTGCCCTCTTTCCAGTCTGTGGAATTTCCTTAACAAGCCAAGAATAGGCTCGGTTATGTCAATTTAAACTTCCTAACAATGTCAAAAGAATTTATGTAGAGCCAGAAAAGGCTCATTTATAATCTTTAATATGCATATATGGAATCCTGTGTCTTGCAAAATTCTTATGGAGTTTAATAAATCCTCTTGCAGCCTGAAAAGGCTCATTTAATTTGCTACATATACATGTATATTCAGTCGTATATTGGCTTGTTAGAGGAAGTTTGGTTAGGGGCAGACGTACTCACGGCAATGTGTATAAAATCTTCATGACGTCCATATTTAGGTGATGTATCAAAAGCCTGATTACTGCCATATATATATTGCTACGTTCTGTCTAGCGCATGTTTTAAGGTATCATTTAGCCACGTCAGTAAATTTTTTTAACATAGCATTTTATTCTGCCTAAGCCAGCATGGTGGGCAATTGAATAAGCAATGGGAGGTAGTGGGCATTCATCATCTCTAGCACTATGCTCCTGTATCCCCTTAAGTAGGCTCTTCCAATAACTGGGAATACGGGGATGGAATTCTCTTAATTGCCACCATGGATATATGTTATTAATAAATAAATAATATAAAACAGTTGAAACTAGTATGCTAGGTAAGTGATTCAGTGTTAATATAATGCATCGTAGTGCATTTCAAAGTGGATATGCTTTAGCATATTAATTACGACGAGATATCCTACCAAGGTGTTAATATGCATAAATTAAACAACTATTTTAGTCTAATTTCACTTCTGGTATTTGTAATGTTATTATAAGCACTATATATTTCTCTCGGTTCAGTTGTAATAATGGAATTACCGGTGCATAACATTACGTAGCAACGTGTCACATTACTAACTTTCATAAATACGTAGTTAGACTTTTGATATACAGTATTACCCTTACTTTCATTTTAATGAATGGAAGTCAGGGTGATTTTCTTTCTGGTATAGATTTTGCGTGTGGTTATGGATTTTGAGTGTTGTACATGTCTTTTGGATAAATTCAGAGTCTTGTGAGGAGAGAGTGGATGGAGTCTTATCAGTGATGCCATTTATCATTTTTCTCTTCTCTGGATATTTATGTGAGGGGTTATATGCATCATATATAACTATTTTCGTTTATTGCATATTAGTAATGTATCTGCTCCTTGTCACAATCAGTAAAAACGATAATTTTTATATCTGTAAACAAGTAATCACTCACCGTCTCAATATCCTTGAGTCTTACTAAACATCTTGTGCTATAATGACAGGATTTTTGCCAATTCATGAGGTAATTCATGTGTATCGTTGAGACTTTGAGGTGATATGTTAATTTTTTATTTATGAATCAAGGGCTGTTTTCTAAACTGCAATGGTATATGTGTATCATGTCGAGATGATGGCTCTTTAGTTGCAATTTAGATAGATAAGATTCACTCTACTAATCTTTAGCTTCTTTGGGTACTATGTTTTTATCTGAAAAGAAAATTGAAACTGTGTGTGAAGTGTTATTTCAGTGAAGTTCTTTGAAAATGTTAATTAAAAAAATACTTTAAAATAATTAGATAAGAGATGCAAGTTTATTTTCCCAATGATCGTTTGCTTATATATCTGTTGTGTAAATTTACTTTTTTGTTTTAGTGGTTTTAGTCGGGCTTTGCCGATTTTTTCTAGTATGTCTGATTATTGTCGTTATTACTTTTAATAGAATTTTCGTTTGTTTTATTGTTACTTGCTCTCTTTACTTCTTTTCCTTGTGTTAGTTTTGTGCTTTCCCATTATATTTTGCTTATTTTGTTTATATAGTTTACAGCATTTCATTGCTGATATATATATTTTAAATATTCATATTTTTTTGTAGATTGTGAACAATGTTGTTCGTTGTTTAAACCAAATTTTTTTTTTTTTTATATAAATAAGACCTTCTCTTGCCAAATCAGCTAGGTGGCCACAATGGAAGGATGAAAAAAAGTATGGGTAAAAGCAGCTCGTCTGTAGCAATCTGATTATTTTTACTCATTCATTGTTTTTGTATCCTGCTGCAGCTTGCAGGATGGCCACAATTGTACCAAAAGTACATAAGCAACATGAAATTATTTTAACCTTCCTATCCTCACCTCTATATCCATTATGTAGCAGAAATTCTTGAACCCTGCTCCAGTATCCCATTATGAGGTTTTGAATTCTTTCTCCCTGCACCTTCAATGGTTTTGAAAATGTTATTCCTTGTCTGTGGGAAAAATTCCTCTATTCATGCAGTACTTTTCGTATCACAATACATCTTTATCATCCTGAGAAAAGCTTTTATGTATTAGATTCTGCACTTTCTGACTGTAGTCAGCTATGTACTATTAATTAGTTTTAACTGTATGAAGATTGAGGCGACAGAATTCCTCACTTGTATTCCATGTGTATTATAAAAAGCCATTAAATAGAAGCAAAGAGAGAATGAATGGTAGTTTTGTTCCTCTGAAAAAAAAAAATTCTTGTCACAGTACAGCTGATGGATGGAGTGAGGATATAAATTTTTTTTTTCTTTCACTGGCTTGAGCAGGCTGTTGTGTTATGCTGAAAATAGATAACATGTGTAGTTTATATCTTCTTATCATACTGATAGCATATTCAGGCTTATAATACTTGTTAAGATGTTTTGAGCTAAAACTTTCTCGATGAACACTCCAGTTTTATATGTGAAATAAAACTATAGGTATAATTAGTCAGAATTGTGTTTTCTCTGACGAACCAAGTATTTTTGGTAGTTATATCGTCTTTGGTACTTAATTGAATGAGATGTGACATGAAAATTCACATGTGCAAATTAAGTAATGGCTGTATAATGCAAGAGAGCTGTTGTGTCGTTATTTTTGTGTGTGTGCTTTTCACATAGTGTAGTAACCAAGATGCATAGAATTTTTCATGTTGAAAAATATTCAGTTTATTTGCCGTTTATATATTACAGCATATAGGATCACAGGAGAAGAATTAAATATGTCTGCAAGATCCTTTGAGAGGCTACTTGTTAGGACTATCAAGAGCTGTTCTCCAAAGTTTGATAAACTAAGCACACTTGAGAGAGGAAGTGGCCTGCAAAACCCCGATGGCACTCATCCTATTATAAAGCACATTGCATGATTTATAAGTTGGGGTCTTTTGTGCTACACATACAGAGATGAGTCATAATGTCGTAACTTTTAAACTGCAGGCAACTGTCATAATTTGTGTTGAAGAAATTGGGCCCGTTCACTTTGTTGGATTGTTTGTTTCAATCTTCCTTTTATATGCTCACAGTTAAACTTTTTTTTTTTCAACATCTTTGAATTATTTGTATGTTAAACTTTATTAATTATAGACTACTTTTGTAGTACTTTGTCTTAAGTAATAACTTTTCTGCATTAGAAAATTAATTCCATGTGAAAATTATTGCTTCATGCCTTAATTTTATTCAGTCTGTCTCATAGCTTCAGTTGTCTTTAAAGTAAGCTAGAATGATAAATCTGTCTTACAATGTTCAATTTAATGTGTATCAAATGTTCCAAGATATCATGCTTTTAAGATATTATTAGATTTACGGTTGTCTCTCCACATACGTGGTCATTTGGTTCCACCACTCCCTCGCAAGTCAGAATTTGTGTATGTTCAAAACCTTTATGGATAAATGTCAGTACTTTGCATATAACCTATTGCTAACGTCATGTGTACTTAAATTATTCCTATATTACTGTACTGCACTTAAACTTTACATAATATAACTTATGTAAAAATAGTACACATGCCTAAATTTCTGTACTGTACTTAAACTTTTCATAATACAGTTTAAATTTATGTAAAAGTAGTACAGTAGTTGTTGTAACGTATGTTTTTAAGGAAAAATGTTCGGAATTTTTGTATTTTCATTTATAGTTTTTGACTGCGTATGTTCAAAATTGCATTAGTGAAAGTTGTGTAAAAAGTGAGACAGCTGTATATATCGCAAATATTTCTTAAACTTCTATTGTTATTATTGCTGTTATGCAGATATCTTTAAAATTCTTCTAACTAGTAACTATTGTAATAATGCTTGGCTTTCATGCACACTTTCATGTTCATTATGTAGGCTTTTGCAGCTACCATTATTTAAATATTGAAATATTCTTGTGCCAACCAACTTGACATAATTACCTGCAAAATGATGTTTGTTGTTTAGCTTGCATTCAAGCTAAATGAATATAGAATACAGATTACAGACATGCTTTATAAAATGTGAAAGAATATGCGCTATGGTATATAGAAGTTAATCTGCAGTTTGAAAAATTGAAGATAGAGTTCTCAGTTGTTTCAGGTTTTATTGTATACTTTATAGCCCAGTTTGTTTTTGTTTAGTATTATGTTTTTAGTCATTTATAGCAATATTTGCAAAGATTGATAATCATGGATATACAATATCTCTCCCATCATGTATAGATATCGGCTGTTGATGTTGTAGCAAGTTTTAATTTGCTAATATTAGTGTAGTAGCAATTAAAATTCAATGTAAACAATAATAGCATGATTTCTTAACGGTTAGGATGGAGCCATTAATTATGCCATTTTGTTAAGAGATGCACTGTTGGGATAATTTGTTAATTCAAAAGTTGAAGGGGAGCAAGGGACACGAAGAGAAAAAGTTTGTCACAAGTCATACGCAAAAGAAAAAATCCAGTGTCATAAGAGTAAGTAGCTTTGCAGTAGTAATGTCTTGGGCCCTACCTACCTGATGTAAAGCATACATATTTTCTTTAATTAGAGTGTTAGGGGTTCCTACCTGTCCTAACCATGTGTATTTCTCATAGCGGAAAAAAAAAAAGTTCAAAGAAAAATTCATGTTATAGCTGAATTAATTTTTAACTTATAATTGTTTGACTAAAAATTTAAAAACTTTACTCATAGGTAATCTGATTCAGTTTGTTTCTTTTGTTAGTAGCTATTAATACTTTTGTTGGTAGAAGACATATCCATCTTTCGTTTAGTTCTTAGTAAAAAGTCTTTATTACGGTTAAGTTTAACAGGTTTTTAGAAGTGTCTAGCAATAAACAAAAATACTATGCTCTCTACAATGTATTATTAAAGGAGTTAAGTTGGATAGTCTTTCTGTAGTCTTCATCTGTCTATTGAAGTTAATAATAAGTTTCTTGAGGTCTCTCAATTATGTTATAGGTTTTGTAAAATATACCAGCAAGATAATTCATTCTACACATTGGAG
>JAXCGZ010014137.1:0-12500 GCA_037179515.1 Halocaridina rubra | reverse complement strand
AGATGAAATTTTTTTTTGTACTTATCATTGACATTTTTTTTGGTATGGCCTTTTAGTTTTGAAACAGATTCTTTGTATGGTTTTATGACATTTTATAGAGAAGGTATTCTAAGGTAGCTGTTTTGCAGTTATATATTTTTGGGATAGCATCTCATAACCTATTATACAAAATAGTTTTTTTCCCAATAACTACAAGTTTATATTTACAGAATTGCTCCAGTTTTGTCTTGGCAAATATATGGTTGAGAATTTATTCATCATAATATCATAACCTGATTTATATCAATTATGTTTCAGGCATGGAAGTGTTATGCTCGGTTTGAAGGGTTTTACCACACATTGATTTTTGTAATGTCTCTTGTGTATCCAAGAGTGGTTGTATCAGTGCTATATTATTTTACAGATAAATATAGCACAGAGACACCCATTATTTACCTCTTGCTTAATTTTTTGAATGTCAAGTTTCAAATTTGTATCTGTTTCATTATGTTAGTCCTGTGTTCACTATGTATTGTGAAATGTAATATGGGTAATCTGTGCTATGGAAAGGTTAGTTTTAGTAATTGATACGTACTAAAAGAGTGGTGATCATAACATTCTTGCTCCCTAGTTTATGGATACTTCTGTAATCTGTAAGGATGCTTTAAAGTCTACAGTTATTCAGAGAAATTACCCTTATATGTCTGATTGTAATTTATGTAGGTTTTCAATTTTGTGATGTTCTGTCTGTATTTCTTGTAGAGATATTTCTCAGATGCATTTTTTTGGCATGTCTGTATTTGGTAAAAGGAGTTGCTAATACTGATATTTGCTATTTTATATCTTGATAAAAATGAGTTACTTATCTTTAGTACAGAAGGATTTTAAGATGGTCATACAGAATGCGGAACATAATTTTAGCGTAATTGTATATTTGGAATTAATATTTCGGCTCTTGAAACATAATACCTATAAACGTAGTACCTTTTCCAAGCATCACTTATTTAGATCACCCTGTGTCAAAATTGCAAGCAAGTACGCTGTGTACTTAATATTATTAACGTGTCTTCCACAAGTGTAAGATCATTATTGCTTCAACTCCTCAGCTCATATTAAAAGAATATAAAATTTCTTATGGGGAATAAACAAGAAATATCTATACTTACTAAAGATTTTGCCAAATAATGGGAGATTCTCCTATTTAAGTGTTACACTAGGATGGATTTAGGCAAATTTTTGTGTGTATTAATTTACTGGAATTTCTAGGTTTTATTCTAATATATTTAATTCTCCTTTAGGAACACTTTCATAAGTTCCTTGAAGCAAGTGTTCTGTAATTGAAGTGCTTTTGTTACACATGCATAAACTGAAATAGTGTAGACATGCAAAATTCGAAAGTGTTGGTGCATCATTCATATTATTTTTATCCCTGTGTGTGGTTCTCAAGTTTTTAAAGGATTCATGTACACTCTGGGATGAAAGTTTATGCAATTTTGTTTTTTATATCTCATATAAAGTTTATTTCATTAAAAGTGGCTTTATAATTTTCACTCTAGATTTATAACATCCATAAAGCTTCTTTTTTTATGATATATATTCTTATGCTGCAAGATTTATTATATTTCTTTTGTGTAATCGTATCGAATATTAGTGCATTAAAATTACAGTTTACAGAGGAATATTGATGTGTTTTCACATGAGCTTTCAGATATTGTTAAAAATAACTTTTTTTCCTCCATGTCTCTGTAATCCTATCTCTTGCAGAGGGATTTTAACGTGTTCTCTTTTCTTGAGCATAATTTATGAAACAATACGTGAGAATGTTGCCTGAGAAGTGCATAATATACGTTTGAAAATATAGGTGTATTTCGAATGATAAAATATTTATTAAGACGAATTAAACCTGTCACAGTTTATATTCATTAAATGGGAATGTTGGTTTAAGTCTTTGTAATTCATGTGAGTGCCTCATAAATATTTTTCTCTTGTTATATCCACAGTTTTCTGCTGACAATTGTACAGTTTTTCCGTTTATGCGTTAGAGACGTATTATTGTTATTAAATACATGGCTAAGGGTTATCATATTTTTTTTCCATGGTAAAAAAAAAAAAAGCATGGCTAGTCCTTAGGCATTTGTAACTGCCCTTTTTAATCAGTGTAACTATTGTTTAACGACATTTTTGTAAGTATATGTAAATATAGGCCATTATAACTTAAGTGGAATTTTAAAATATAATATTGTAATACACATGAAAATTCATGTCAATATACAGTTACTCATAATGCAAAAATTGTAAAATATAACAGAGTATACAGTACATTCAAAATATATATATATATATATATATATATATATATATATATATATATATATATATATATATATATATATATATATATATATATATATATATATATAATATTTTGCGTTATATATTTATATATTACTAAGTAGTATCAAACTGTGCATCAAAGATTATATTTACCATGTACAGGCAGTCTTATGGTTTTTCTGTCAAACAAACAGTTCTTGCCCATTTCCCTTTTTCTGATTTTTTCCATGCAGTTCAACAGGATATTATTGTTGTCTGTAGATGTCATGCTATCACCCATTGTGCTATAAAAATATTTTTGGAACTTGACATTCCAGTTATAGATTCATTATTATTGGCCTATTTATAGGCCAAGTTGACACAGGGAGATCTATAAAACGCTACTCTTTCACATTTCAAAATATGCCTACCTGTGTGTCAAAAGGGTTAGTCACCATTATCACCTTTTCAACTGTGATGCAGAATTCTTTTCTTTTCACTCTTCAAGATATTCACGTACGTACATCGAATGTTCTTCATACATTATCTTCTAGCATTTCGTACACCAGTGAAGAACTTTTTTTGTAGTACACACATTCGTATGCTAAGCTGCAATCCCTCCTTGTAAGGGGGGTAGCCAAGTCAAAGCACACACCCTCTGACCATAAGTCCTTAAAAGCCAAAGCCTTAAAAGTAATTGCAGGCTACACACCTATTAGATCAACAGACCACTTTCACCAAGATTTCAAAGTCGTAAGTCAAAGACCATCTTGATATGAATAAATACTTACTGCAGCCTTCACAAACCAACTCACCAATTACACTACATGGAAGAACACCCACATACAACAAGGAACATATAAACAACACCTAGTACAAAATATTACACACAAATACTGCCATCTCTTCCACAGCCCTAGCCATACAATAACTAACTCAAGTGTTCTAGTCATTAGGACAACACACAGCTGCATGTACAACTTCAGCACATCCATCCTTCTGAATCCTCCCTTTCCTACGAGGCCAGAGTCCACCTGGCCAGGTTGATATAAGGGCACCACTCAGCCATTCTGAGCTGTCAGAGGCTGGATGACTCCATCAGTGATGCCTGTCCAGGTTGGAACATATCACCTCTTAATAGTCAAACATATGATGGAAGACTGCACCACACACAACTACATACACCAACAACACAACATACACTCCCCGAGAGATCTGTGGGAAAGCCCAGGATTGGGACTGCTTGGTCAGTCAGTAGAGGAAAAGCTAACAACTGCAGCAACCCCAGTCCAAACATCTTAACTCTTTGAGGATGGAGGAGCACCACAATTTCCCCTCCTCTCATCAGTGTTTGGGTCTCACACATTGTAAGCAGGATAAAACTTATATACTTTGGGACCCAACAGCTGTAGCTGGTTTACCCTCATGTTATCATCCTATAACACACCTGATTTATTCGGGGAGAAATCCTTTGTGCTGCTCCACTGACACTGCACATGCATCCAATGCTCTTTCCACCCCATCCATCCATCTCTTTCTTTGTTCTCCTCTTGCTCTAGGTTTACTCATTAATGCTCTCTTCACTCAATTTTTGTCAGTTCTGATTGAAACTGCATTCATCCCTATATGCTTATTTCTCATCACAATTTTATTCCATTACTTTTAGTCACTTCACTCTTCTCTGCAACTCACCTCTGAATTCACTGCTACACATGTCCACAGATACTTGAAACTCGTTAACTTCCTCAGGCAGTTCCCCTATCACTAATATTGATTCTGCCAACGTCAGCATTCATGGTACATCTTAACTTTTTATACCAATATTTACCCATAACATCCTTACACACCATTACAAACTCAGTCAACAACTGTTTCAGGTTCTCAGAATCAGCCATTTGTGCACACTGAACGACCACAGCAACCTTACAAACTCCTCGAACCAATCACTCACCAATCCTGACTCTCACACACTTTACTACTACTGTAAAATTATTGATAACTTTAAAGAGACATGTACGATCCTGTGTTCCTCTCGAACCTATCACTCTAAACATTACCAACTCGCTCTTAAACCCACACACTTAATTAGTTATGTAAAAACTTTTGACAGCTTTCAAGAGATATATTCATATTCCATGTAAACAACATGCTCCATAATACTCTGTAAAGCTAGTTATATACTTTAAGTTCACTAACTCTAAACCCATCCTTACCTTTCTCCAGATACTTCCTACACACACCTTATACTAAGAATATATTCTTAGACCTACGTTATTCTTCCCTGATGAATGAAGCTTCCTTATATTCTATGAATAAGAGCACACCCATACTTAATATCACTCAGAGATACAATCCTTCTTAAACTACTACATTGACACTGATCTCCCTTTCCCTTATGTAGTTGGGAAAAACATGCACTCTTCCAAGTTACTGAGACCCTCCCCACCTTAAAATACAAATTCAAGCTACATCCATTTCACAGTTGTTTTCACTCCTCATGTGAGGCTTTTTACTTAAGCTTCGTCTAACATTGTACCTTGTCAGCTCTCATTATTTTCATTGGCTCTTTATCTGTCCCGTGAGATATTACATGAAAAGAAGGGAGTGGGGCTTAAGGAAGTCTATAATCTCCATAGTTTTATACATACCTGCTTTAAGTTTGCAAGCCTTAATAATGATGTATTTATATGCTCTCTTCCATGTTCCTTCGACATACCAAGTGCGCCCACATCTCATCCATTCTTCCCATTCTAAGGTTGTCCTTCCAGTCTTACTACACTTCTGCTCTCCACATACTCTCTTTTCTAATAATTTTTCATTCATACTTTCCATATATCCAAACCATTTCAGGAATCTTTGATATAACTTAAACAACAGCCTTTCAACACCTGTTCTCTGCTTCACCTCGCCATTATTCACTTATCATTGTTCTCAAACACCTCATCTCCATTACAGACATTATGAAAGTATAAATACAATGTAAGGGAAATGAGGTGTTTGAGAAGTGTGATAAGTGTATCAGGAGTAGAGTTAGGAATGAAGGGGTGAGGCAGAGAATGGGTGTGCAAAGAATGCTGTTGGATAAGGGAGACCTGAGTGTGCTGAGATGGTTTGGACATATGACTAAAATGAATGAGGAATGACTAGCCAAGAGGGTGTGGTGAGCAGAAATAAGTGGAGTAAGGGCAAAAGAACATCATAGTATGAGATGGATGGATGTTAGTGGAATAGGGAAGACTGAGGGCAAGAGTTAAAGTGGAGTGAGATTATGAATAGATGATGCAGACCAAAAAGACTTCCCACACCTGCTCAGTGCTGTAAATTGGCACGAGTGGGTGTGGGGGGACTGTCATGGTATGAAAACAGTGGGGTAAACCAGCTACTATGCCTACATGGTCCAGGTTTGGAAGCCTTAATAGTGAAATATTTTCTCCTCCCAGTTCTACTGACATGTCACAGCACCCAAAGCACTTTTCAATCCATACATCCCTCACAATTTAGGTTTTCCGATTGATTTTACTCCCCTTAGTTCTGCTTTCTATACTCACTTTTGTAGTTGATCCTCATTCATTCCTTCCATATGTTCAAACCATCTTAACACTGGTCTAACTTATCCAAAACCCTTCTTTCAACACCCATTCTATGCTACTCGCCTTATTTCTCACTGTATCTATTATGTATGCACTGATCATATTTCTCAAGCATCTTATCTCCATTACAATAAGTATGAAAAAAACAAATTGAATTAGTTGTTTTAAAAGAATGATAGGTATGTCAGCAATAGATATAGTGAGATACGAAAGGGTGAGGCAGAGAACGGGTGTTGGAAGAAAGCTGTCAGATGAGTTATACCAGAGTGCACCGAGGTGGTTTGGATATATGAGAAGAATGAATGACGAACGACTAGCAGAGAAAGTGTGGAGAGTAAAGTAAGTGGAATAAGGCCAAAAGGGCATCCTAGTATGAGATGGATGGATTGAGTAAAAAGATAGGGGTGCATGTGATAGATATCAGTGGAACAGGGAAGAAAGTACAAGAGATAAGGGTAAGTGGAAAAAGATTGTGAATAGGTGATTCAGGCCAAAGCGATGTCCCACATATGCTGAGTGCTGTAAGTTGGAATAGTTGGTATGGGGGCAGACAAGATAAATGAGCAGTGGGGTAAACCAGCAATAGCTGTAGGACTTCACTGAAGAAAACCTTTGCCCATATACAAGCAGCGTGGTGGGTGAATATATGGCAACCCTCTATCTCCAAAGAGAGAATTAGCTTCTGGTGAATGAGTATGTGCATTGACCCAGCCATCTCCTTACTAGGGGAATGTGACATTTGTATAAATATATAATTATGACAATACTAGAAATGTATCTTTAATGGAAAAAGCCTTTTACCAAGATGTATCATGCATGTGCTGCCTAATTATCTTACTGTGCTGTAACTTAAATATGTATATCTACAGTTATGCCATACAGTGTGTAACTATGAACAGGCCCTTAATTTCAGGATTTTAAGAACCTAGTTGGGGCAGTGAAAACTTTTATTCAAGTAGTGATTTATAATTAAATTACAGTTTCAACGGCCCCAGCTGGGTGTTAGATTCACCTGGTAAGTGATCCTTCATACTTGAAAGACAGTGATGTTTACATGAACATATTAAAGTTACAACACAATAAGATAAATATGCTGCACGTGCATTATACGTTATGGTAAAAACCATCCCTGATTAAAGATACATTTTCAAGCACTCATTATCAAGGCATGCAAAGTAAATAATGTGTGTATACATACTCAGAGACAGTCTTCTAAGACTCGCACCTCTCCTTAAATCTTAGAAGTGTCATGTGAAATACTTGACAAAAGGTGAAGAAGCAATATAATGATGGTATATTATCTTTAGAAAGAAAACACACCTCCAAATCACCCCAGCAGTAATAGTGTGTCATTCAGTACCAAATCGTAGCAAAAACAAGCACTGCTAGATTCCTGCATGAAAGTTTTGAGCTTAATGTCTGGAATAGCAACTTCAACAATTTCTTTTAAATCAAAGAATTTCGGTAAAGAAGCACCGTGCCCTAGACTGTAAGATGTGTTCATCAATTATTTGATAAGTGATGCCTATGGATTTCTGTTGTCTATACAGGAAGATGGTGCTCACCAGTGAATCCTTATAGACTATAAATTTCCCTATAGCGAATGTATGACTGGAATTACAAATACAAGACCATTATTTGACAAGTTTTTTTTATGCCTGGTAGTGTAACACCTACAGGGAGAATGATGTTCTGATGGACTCCACTATGTTCTAGAAAAATATGATACTTTAATTTTTTTTTTTCCAAGAAGCGATTTTTTCATTATTGTGATTCTTATTATTATATCAAGAAACTTATAAATTAGAATTATAAATTACTTGTAATAATTAAAGGTAATGTATTGACTATAAAATTCTATTAATTTTCTATGTTAGGCATGCAAAATCAAAATTTTATTTCCATACTTTAATTCAATGAGATTGGTTGGATTAATGATTCTTTTTACTGCTTATAGAGAACATTATCATCTACAATGTGTTCATTTTTAATTAGTCAAGACAATTAGAACTATAGAAATATTGTGAGCACAGATCATATACTTATATTTACATGTAATAAATTAAAAGACATGATAAACTATGATCTGAAACTTGTATATTTCACTCCAAAGTAGGTTTGAATTCCACTTAGTTTTAATATGTTCAGTATAAGATAAAATTCTTTTGATATATTCATTATGTTTTAATATACATGTATTCAGTATAAAATACAATTCTTATTTTGCTATGTTCATTATAAGAGGTTATAATATGATCGGTATAAGATACAATTCTTATTTTTATTTGTTCATTATAAGATGCTATTCTTATAAGAAGTAACAAACATATGCTGTAAAAAAAAAAAAAAAAAAAAAAAAGCATGACAAGTTATTTTATACATATGTGTGTACTATATTTTACTTACCTGCATGCTGTTCTGTTCCTGTGTACGTACTCTTCACATACATGAGGATCACCTGCTAATGTATACCTCTCATGTTTTCAAACTGAAGTACTTGGGAACTATCCAAGTTGTTAAGTGTCTTGAATCATTTTCCTTGTACTCAATGACAGCTTTAGCCTTTTTACAATATCTTTTAGTTATAATTACATACACTTGGGATGTCTTTTTTTTTTCTCGTTGTAATATTGTAATCAAGGAAAAAAATACAACCTCATTGATACAGTACTGTATTCCTTTCCCATGATTTTATGTACGGTGGAAGTTTCGAGCTATATGAAGAAATCTTAACAGTCGGTTAGTATTTAAAGACCATATTTCGTAGTTAATATGTGCTGGAACTTACCTTATGTAGGAATAATGAATATGAAATTAAGTGGTCTGGGGAAAAAATACGCTAATAGATAACATAGTCATACGCTCCTGTTTGGAGATATCTAACTAAACGTTTTGCAAGTCTAGCCAACGTTTGGTCTACCTTTCACCTAAGAGGTCTCAGTTATTTCTATATGTATCTTCTAATAATGCTTAACAAAAGAAAGTCTATCTCTCACGATGAAGCCGATAGATGTCTGAGTATCAACACAAAATAAAAAGACTAAAATTGGAGTATACTACAAGCTTAAAAGACTTGAACAAGGATTAGTACATTATTATTACTTATGGATGTAAAAATTAGATATATTAGAAAAATTAGTGTGATAACGTTTGATAGGAAAAGTAATGAAGCGAATATATGGGATGGCACTGGGAATACACTGGAATGTAGCTTAATGTGATATGATAAACAAATGGTTTGGAAATGTGGAAAGACTGCTGGAGATTAATTTTATTCAGGACATACTAATAGGGGCAAAATGAATGTAGGATTATGGAAGTACCTATGCTCCAAAGTAGGTGAAACGTGAAAAGAGACACTGAGATGGTTAAGACAAGTGGAAAGACAAGCAGAATACCTTACTTTAAATCACTTCAAATAGTACCTTAGATGTACAATACCAAAAGTGTACGTAAGAAATCTGAATAAATGAGAAGGTGCTAAGAATGAACAGAGACAAAGATAAAAGAGTGTTATGAAAGGTATGGTTGATATGGACATAAGGGTAATTAATCCGTTGCTGAAAAACATAGACCAGTACCATCAATATAAGATATGTAAAGATGGGGTTGAACAGTATGCAAAAGAAAAGCAGGAAGACGAATGGCAATGGGACAAGTAAGGCCATGTGAAAGATATGATTATCCTGTAATGAAGAGGACATTTGAGTTATAAAAAAGTTAAATAAGAGACTATATATTCAAAGCTACCTACATCATAATTTTACTAAAGCCCATCTTACTTGACATATGAAGTTTCACATTACACACAAGTTTGCATGGAGAATAAGCACATTCCTGGACCTTAATAACCTTAAGTCTTCCTAAATCTCTAATAACATGTTTTAAAACTGATATGAACAGAAGGAAAATATTAATTATATAATAATTTTTACACAGCTTACAGTGTGTAGGTAGTACAGTTACAAGTCGTCACTAGCACAGCAATATAGTGCAAAGGGTCAAGTTTTCCAGTTAATAAAATAATGTAAATCAAAACTTCTATCTCTTTGCAAGCTTTTTATGGAAATAATCACCCTCATATACAGTGTAATGGTCTATTCTTAATATAATAATAGTTTAAACCTAAAACTAGGAATTTGAAAATATGCTCGCTACAGTCACAATTACAGCATATATGAATATCTGAAGACAAACATTGTTTATAAACACATCACCTCAATGTGTATATATATTATGAGCAAAACTATCCTAAAAAATTCCTAAACGAAGTAAATTTATAGACTATTCATGCAAAATAAATAACACTATACACTGTATATTTCTAAGTCAATATATATATATATATATATATATATATATATATATATATATATATATATATATATATATATATATATATATATATATATATATATATATATATATATATATATATATACACAAGTAATGCTGTAAATAAACAGTCTCATGGTCAAATCATGGATGTATTTTGAATTATACGACAAACAATATGTAAAGTACATCTATCTATATATACTCTACATGAATGAACATAAGACCATTCTTAGAAAATGTCTAAAACTATTCTGTTACAAAATTACTGTGCACCCTAAAATGGAATAGGAGCTGCACCCGCTACCACTTACAAGATAAATTTTTTGTCTATTGTATAATGTGTAAAAGTGAGGATAGTCTCGCAAATCACAGCTAAACTATTTCCCTTTTATATGGGGATGCCAAGAGAAAAATATAATTTCGCTAAGTATTAGGCAGGAGTGGTGAATATGCTTAATGAACTAATTAAACATGAATTGACAATATGCAAGGAGCTTTCTATGGATATCGTAAGTGAGAAATATATTACATAGAGATACTGGGTGGCGTTAAAGAGATACGAGGGAACAGAAAAAGTATAAACATCAAGAAAGTAAGATTAGGGTTGTATACTAGGGTACTCAAACTACAGGTTGGGCAAGGAGAAGATGGAGAGGGTGACAGAAGCCCTGTCCAGGAGAATCCTTGCCATTCTGGACAATAAGAGGTACGCTTAAAACAAAATGAACTGGGTATATTTAACAAGCACTGAATTAGCATCAATACTATGGGGAATCCTTTGTCATCACCCTTGATATCTCTAAGGCTTCTGACAAAGTCTGGCACAAGGCTATGTTGGCCAAACTCCCTGCCTATGGCTCTACCCCTTCTCTCTGTTCTCTGATTTTCAGTTTTCTTTCTGACCGTTTTATATCTGTGGCTGCTGACAGTGCAACATCTAGCCCAATCCCTGTTACCAGTGGTGTTCCAGAGGGCTATGTACTTTCACCTACTCGGTTCCTTCTCTTCATCATTGATCTTCAGTACGATTCTACCCTTCATTTTTCATCTGCATTTTCTTCACGACCTTCATCTGCTACTCGTAATCAGTCTCGTATCGCTCTTTCTTCTACTCTCAACTCCGATCTGCAGAGGGTATCTGAGTAGGACACCCAAAATTTAGTTAAATCTAATGCTTCCAAAACCCAGTTTCTGGCTATCTCTTTATCTTCTTCTCCTCCTGATAGCCCTATTGTCTTCAAAACTAATGAAATTTGCCCTCTTAAGTCTATCAACATAGGAATCCATATAGCTCCTAACTTGTCTTGGAGGAATCCCATAATCCAAATTTCTAAAGCTGCATACAAAAAATTTGGGGTTCTGTTACGTTTTTGTCATTACTTAAATCTTTATAGTTACTTCAAATCTATAATGGTCTTATCCGTCCCTGCTTAGAATACTGCTCACACATCTTGGGTGTTTCTCCATATACTTATCTCCTTGATTGGGTTGAATCTAAGACAGTCAGATTCATTAATGACCCTTCTCTTACTTCTAATCTGAATTCTCTTTGTCTTCGCCATAAGGTATCATCCCTTTCTCTTCTCTATCGTTACTACTTCCATCGCTGGTCTTATGAGTTGGTGAATTGCATCCCTCTCCCACTGACAAGGCCATGTAACACTCGACAAGCGGCTTGTCTCACAGGTACTGTATGGAGATTTGTAGCTGGTCGGTGAAGCGACTGGTTCTTTCCATCTACCTCCAGACTCTGGAACTCTTCCTCCTGTCTTTCCTTCTTATAACCTATCTTCCTTCAAAAAGCGGATCTATCGGCATTTCAGGACCTAATCCTCCCATATCTCTAGGTCCTCAGTACTTTGACTATTCTTTCAGTCTGTCCTTTTCCTTTGTGTATCATTACCTAATCTCTTTTTCTTTCCTTTGTCTTAATGTTTTCTTTATGCCCGGGCCTTTATTGATGAGGGCAGTTATTTTGCCTGTCCCAGTGTCACACACACACACAAGAAAAAAAAATTACCAAATACCCACCTGTCAACAGTACTGAGTTAAGTTGCCAAGTAGTACAGCAGTTTTATTTTCTTCATTTTTTTTTTGCTTTTCTTTTAGCTTTCTCTTTTACTATTTTGTTATTTTGTATATATATTGAGTTAAATGTAAAGTCTAATCCCGTGATAACATATCTTGGTTAGCAAGTCAGTTTCTCAGTTAAGAAGAATATATAACAGAAACAGGTGGGTGCCACCTCAAACACAAATTCGAATTTTCCTTCAGGTTTGA
>JAXCGZ010014136.1:17500-22500 GCA_037179515.1 Halocaridina rubra | reverse complement strand
CCAAGGATGCGTTGGCACTAGTCGTCATTAGAGGAAATGACAGGCGACCATGTTCTTCATTACATCTTTCTTCCCACATTTAATGAAAGAATTTTAGTGGCCTGTATTTCACAAGATTGGACAGTGTCGGGTATCATGACTCAGTTTAGAATAAAAAAGTAGAAACTCTCTTCTTAATGTCAAAACCCACTCATGACTCAACCGTACATGAGGGACTTCATAAGTGGCACATCACACACCACTAGTATCACAATGAATGACCCATACAAATGCTTTTTTTAACAAATGATAAAAACTTAAGTACTTTACATAGTTTGTTCTTGACATGCCTTTTAACAGCAGAGGACACTGAGTTGTCTCATGTGAACGGTGAATCTGAATACATGTAACTAATGCAGTGCTTTATAACCAACTCAATCACGCAAAACAACTCCTCATCCCTGCCCACACCATTAATCATAAAAAAATTGTCTTGTCATTGTTTATTTAAAAGCCATAATCATTGCAATAGTTCTTGAATAGCCTCAACTTTGTATGTGTGTTTTGCCTACTTGTTGATAGTAAATATGCTTTTCCATTAGCAATATTTTATGTACCCATTTAATAAATCTTTCTGGATTTCATCTTTCTTTCGTGCTTCAAATCAGTTCATTGACAAATATAATGAATTAACACCAAGAGGTAGGAGGGCCTTGTCTGACTCCCAACGTTCATGGGAGGTAGTATTAGTGGCAGTACACAGAAGTGATCTAAGAGAATGTAATGCCTCAGCCAATACCAACTCCCATGAATGAAAAGATAGGTTTTTAGATTTCAATGCCAAGGTAATTGTTTTCCAGGTGGATCCAACAAACCATTCACATTGACTATTTCCAGTAGGGTGGTAGGGAGTGGATCTTCTTGTTGCCACCCCATGCTCAAGCAAAAATGATTTCAACCGGGAAGACATGAAAGAGCTCCCACGGTCTGAATAAATATATTCAGGAAGGCCAAATTTTGAAAATAAAGTGGTTAGACAGGTGATCACTGTTGTTGATGATGTATCTTTGCAAGGAAATGCAAAGGGGAAGCGCGATTATTCATTGACAACAACAAGTAGATACTTATTATTAGTGACCGAAGGCCAAGGACCTTAGAAGTCAAT
Source organism: Halocaridina rubra (assembly GCA_037179515.1). NCBI lineage: Eukaryota > Metazoa > Arthropoda > Malacostraca > Decapoda > Atyidae > Halocaridina > Halocaridina rubra. The sequence goes on along the minus strand of JAXCGZ010014136.1, from coordinate 21,356 downwards.
GCTCACTCGATGAAAAGGTCTCATAGCACGAACTAGGCTACTACTTTCAGGAAGAAAAAACTGAAGTTTCACTCTACAACAGGTAGGACATGATGTAATAACTTCCTTCACATCTGAAACCGAATAAGGGAGATTCCGAGCTCGAACAAACTGTAGCAACAGTACTACTTCAGGGTGACACAAAGCCTTATGCAGTTCCACTAGGTTGCTCTGACTAGTGACACTGCACACATATCTAGAAAGGGCATCGGCAAAAGTATTAAACTTGCCATCTCGGTATTTGACATCAAAAGAATAAGACAGGAGTTCTATTTTCCAGCAGAGGATATTATCGTTTTTAATTCTGTACTTGTGTTTAGTGTTGAACATGAAAAAAACTGATTTTCGGTCTGTTATTAAAAAGAAATGCCGTCCTGTTGAAAAGTGATTCCACTTCCTGATTGATTCAATGATCGCGTAAGCCTCTTATTCTACTGCACAATGTTTCTTCTTAGCTGGCTTGAGTGATCGTGAGAAAAACTCCACAGGTCTGTCATGCTGACTCAATGTAGCGCCTATGGGGGCTACAGAGGCATCAGTCTCCACTGTATATGAAAGACTCATCAATTCTCATGCGAGTTGACTTAGAAATTGCATCTCTCAGTTCATTAATGGCTTTAATGGCAGAATCAGATAATGGGAACGAAGGGTTCACCAGTGGACAAATGTGTTCAGAAAAACATGTCACCCATTTAGAATAATAAGCAAAAAATCCCATTAACCATTGTAAGGTTTTTTCTGGCCTTGGAACAGGTAGAGAAAGCAAAGGCTCAAGTCGAGAAGGGTCAGGTTTCAACTCTGTTTTACAAATCATATATCCGAGTATACGGATAGAGTCTGCATAAAATACACATTTTTCTTCATTTAATGTAGCATTTCCCTGTCTAGCAGCTTCAAAAAATTGCTCCAAGTTTGTAGCATGCTCTTCTTGTGTTGAGCCACATAATGTCAAATCATCAAAATATGCGAATGTATCCTTCAACTGATTTCGCTCAATGAAGTGATTCATAATTCTCTGAAAACAAGCCACGCCGTTGGTTAACCCGAAGCTTAGATGCTTGAATTGGTGCAAGGAACCATTGGCTTCAAACGCAGTATATTCACGATCATCTTCATGTAAAGGCACTAGATGGTAAGCACTCTTCAAATCAATAGTGCTAATCATTTTATACTGGTCAATGGAATTGAAGAGATCTTCAATGTTTGGTAGTGGATAAGCATCCAAATATGTGTATTTATTAATAGTTTCAGAATAAGTCACTACCATGCGTTTTTTACCACTGTGTAATACCACAACTAATTGAGCCCTCCAAGGAGAATGGCTAGGTTCTATGACATCCTCCAAAAGTAAACGTTGCACTTCAGAATGAATGAATTCTCTATCCGTAATGCTGAATTTACGAGACTTGGTCACGATCGAATGGCAATCAGGAGAGAGCGATGAAGCGGGCGAGGCGCATGAATGTTCAGAGCAGCACGAACACACATCAAGAAGAGGGTGAGATTCACCATATGATATATTAATAGATGAATGCTCTTCCAGAAAGGGAATACCAAGAATGAAATCTGAATATAAGTGAGGAAGAACAAGGAATTGCACATTTGGGTAATTATGTTCTTGAATAGTGATTGACGATTCACAAGCTCCAACAATGGCAGTTGTAAATTTAGAAGATGTCATAGATATTGTACTGGACTTTGGTGCTACCTGCAACTGGAGACGAAAACTTGTTTTTTCAGATTCGAAATTTTCAGAACTTCCAGTATCTATAAGTGCATGAACACGTTTATCATTTATTGCCGCATATATGTCCGATTTCTTTAATGTCGGAGAAACAGTAGCGAGAATAACAGAAGTAGAAGCAGAAGTTGATACGGTTGAAACTCCAGGTGATTTATACACTATTGCAAAATGTCCCCGTTTTTTTGCACTTGTGACACGTTGCATTTCTGGCAGGACACACTGATCAAGGATGTCGTGAGTTTCCACAAAAGAAGCACGTGCTTCCATGTCTGGCAACAGCACACACTTCATCAACAGCATTGCATGCTTTTCCAGAATCTCCAGTTTCAGGAAAAGAAGCTACAGCTGCTGCAGTCTGTGAATCAGCTGGAGCAAATGGGTTGTAAGACTTTGAATCCTTCAGAGCTAAATCTAAAGCCCCAGCCTGATCTGTAGCAGCTGCTAATGGCAATGTTTTATTCTCAAGCAAGCGAGTTCGGATATGTTGAGATGTCAACCCAGTAATAAAAACGTCTTGCACAGATTCGTCTCTATAAGTTTCTGCTGAAACTACACAAAAATTGCACTCAATACTCAGCTTAGGTTAGCAGCGTAAATACTCATCAACAGATTCCGAGGTATTTTGTCGTCGTGTAGCTAAACGGTGTCGAGCAACAACCTCATTGGCAGGTTGTATAAATGCTGACTTAAGAACAGCCATAGCAGAATCAAATGTTGTGCATTCAAAGATTAATTCGAAATTTTCTGAAGAAAGGCTGTTTGCAAGTAAACCAAGATGCTCTTCATGAGTCCCTTCAACAGCCTGTTTGAATCTTGTGAACACCAAAAGCCAATGTTTGAAGACTCGAGAGGCAACTGGAGATGAAGGCAACACTTCCAGCCTATCAGGACGAAGACCTCGCTCCATGGAAAGAATTGTTAACTTAATAAATTGCTTTGCAAATAAAACCACTGCTGTGATTCTAGCTTTATTCAGTTAACAATGGCAATCTGTAAAAGAAACAAATTAGATATAAGTAATATCATTCTTCAAACTAGGAACATAATATTTGAAACATCCCTCGAAATACACATACATTTATAATAAATAACATGCAGCAGCAAAATAATATCAACTATAAACTTAATAACAAACCTCATTATCACATTAAACCAGTAATCGTTAACAACAGTGGCATTACTAGAGAAAAGGAAAATATAGCTAAGTTATTATAATATAGATAACCAACTCAATCATCAAAAAATTATCACACATACATACATGCATGCATACATACATGCAAAAATACATACATACAGACATATTTTCATACATACACATATGCATGCATACATACATATATACATACATATACCTACCTTCCTACCAACTTGCCTACCTACATACAGACATGCATGCATACATAATTACATACATACATACGTACATGCATACCTGCATGCATGCATACACACATACATTCATGCAAGAACAAATGCATACATACATACATACATACATACATACATACATACATACATACATACATACATACATACATACATACATACATACATACATACATACATACATACATACATACATACATACATACATACATACATACATACATACATACATACATACATGCATGCATACATACATACATACATACATACACACATGCATGCACATATTTATGTATACATACATACATACATACATGCATACATACATACATACATACATACATACATACATACATACATACATACATACATACATACATACATACATACATACATACATACATACATTCATACATACATACATACATACATACATACATACATACATACATACATACATACATACATACATACATACATACATACATACATACATACATACATACATACATACATACATACATACATACATACATACAGAACACAGGAAGAGATGGGAAAGATAAAAAACTTGTTGCAAGAGGCAAGAAGGTTAAATGATGAAAGAAATGAAGAGAAGAAAAATTTTCGTTTCAGAATACTTCCAGACAAAGGGGAGATAAAGAAGATAATGACAGAAGATCA
>JAXCGZ010014136.1:0-12500 GCA_037179515.1 Halocaridina rubra | reverse complement strand
CTAGTACTCTCTCATTTACTTCCCTTACCACTCCATGTATATACACATTAAACAACCATGGCGACATTACACAACAATGACATAACCAAACATTCACCTCAAACCAATCACTCATGCCATTCCCAACTCTCACGCATGCTCTACTACTCATGTAAAAACTCTTCACTGCATTCAACAAACTTCCACTTATTCCATACAGCTGCAACACCCTCCACAGTCCCTCTCCATCTACCCTGTCATACGCTTTCTCTAACTCCATAAAGGCCCTAACAGAGTCCCTACCTTTCTCCAAGAACTTCTCATACACCTGTTTTATCACAAACAACTGATCCACACATCCTATTCCTCGCCTGAATCCACACTGTTCTTCCCCAATAAATATTTCAGCACCTTTCCTAATTCTCTCTATTAACATTCTACCATATACCTTACCAACTACACTCAACAAACTAATTCCCCTAAAACTTCTACACTCATACTTAACTCCCTTCCCTTTGTAAAGTGGAACTACAATTGCACTCCTCTAATCAACTGGGACCTTCCTTCTCCTGAAACATACATTCAACAACCTAACCTTCCATCCTACTAATGCCTTGCCACCTATTGACAAGTATTCAAAATGACATCTAGCCCTGGTGCCTTACCTGCTTTCGTTGTTCTCAATGCCAAACATACCTCCTCTTTTGTTATATCTCTATCATTCTCATCTCCTAACACTGGCATTCTCCATGTGTTTTCCACAGCCGCAATGTCTGCCTCTCTATCATTTCTTCATTCAGCAGGTTCTTGAAATATTCAGCCCATCTCTCTCTAACCTTTATTTCATCCACTAGCAATTGCCCATCTGCTCCTTTCATCTTCTCCTCCCTACCACATTCACCATTCTTCACTTTTTCCACTTTCTTCCAAAACATCTTTTTATTCTTTCAAAATTCTCAGACAAGCATCTGCTCCACCCTACATCCGCTGCTCTCTTTGCCTCCCTCACCACGTGCTTTGCTAACCTCCTCTTTGCACAATAACTCTCATATGTCTCTATATTTCCTACCTGAAACCATACCTCATAAGCCCTCTTCTTTTCAGCCACTACTGCACTCATATGCTCAGATAGCATTTTAATAACTGTTGCATATAACCCACCAAGGAACCAACATTGGCTAGAAGTTTATGAAGAAAATCATATAGGTACCATTGAAATCATAAGCTCAGTTGTTAACATTGTATAGGAGAGAAAATGTAGGATTTTGATTATGGGAGATTTTAATCATAGAGAGATGGATTGGATAAATCTTGACCCACACGTTGGGGAGGACTTATTCGGAGCAAGATTCCTAGATTGTGCACAAGGGGATTTCCTACATCAAACTGTACTGGAACCAACGAGGATCAGGGGTGGGGATGAGCCATTGCTGCTTGACTTAGTATTCACAGATAGTGTGATGGATACTGAAAAATATTGAGTATGAAACACCAATTGGAAAGAGTGACCACAATGTGTTGTTGATAAAGTATATCATGGAAGATTATCTACCTGAAAGTAGAGGACTGAGGACAAGAGGAGGAACTATCATAAAGAAGATTGCATCAAGTTTAATGAGCTTAGTGCAGTTATTGACTGGAGTACCTTATTTAACAACAAATCTGTTCAAAAAATGTATGACATCTTTTGTTAGGAATATGGAAAGATAGTAGATTGCTGCATACCTTCTACCAACCTAAGAGTTATTCTTACCAGAGAGAAATGGTTCAATAATGAGAGTAAGAAATCCAAGGAGTGGAGAGACAATTGCTGGAAAAGGTATAGGAGGAGAAAAAGCATAAATACCTGGCAGACTTATAAAAGAGCAAGAAATGATTGCCTAAGTAAAAGAAGAGAGACAAAGAGAGACCATGAAAGGGATATCACCAGGAAGGCTAAGGAAAATCCTAATACTTTCCACAGTTTTATCAAAGGAAAACTGTAGGTCAAAGAACAGGTTTTAATGCTAAAGATAACGGATGGAAGCAGCACTGAGATAGATGAAAAGATCTATGAAGAATTGAGAAAGGAGTTTCAGTCAGTATTTAGAGCAGAAAATTCCACATCCCCTTAAATTGCAGAGATAGGAGCTCATGAGCTGGTTTTGGAGAACATCATCTTTTCAACCACAGAGGTATGCAAAATGCTAATGGAGTTAAATGCCCATAAAACTCCAGGTTTTGATGATATATCCCCTTATGTATTTAAGAAATGCCCTAAATCAGTATCAGAGAAACTATTATATTTGTAAAGTCGCGGAATCAGGGGAGACTCCAAGATGCTGGAAACAATGCAACGTGGTACCTATCTTCAAAAAAAGGGAAGGAGGGACACAGCTCTAAATACTAGGCCCGTTTCCTTGACCAGCATAGCTTGCAAAATTATGTACAAACTACTAAGAAAACCGATCTCTCTTCACTTAGAATCCTGCTTCTTTCTGTCAGTGAGACACCGTGGCTTCAGAGAAGGTAGCTGAACAATAACAAACTTATTAGAATTTTATGATGGGGTAAGTCGAATCTTACAGGAAAGAGAGGGCTGGGCAGATTGCATATTCCTAGATTTCCAGAAAGTATTTGTCATAGTCCCACACAGGACACTTATTAGGAAGCTGCAAGCAATGACAAGAATAGGTGGAAATGTCTTGGAATTGATAAAAACTTGCTTAGAAGGAAGGGAGGAGAGGATTAGAGTAAAACACTCAGTGTCTGAATGGAGTAGGGTTAGAAATGGAGTTCCACAGGATTTAGTTTAATGGCTGCTTTTGTTGCTTGTATATATAAATGACCTACCAACGTCTGTAAATTCCTTTATGAATATATTTACAGATGCTGCAAAGATTGTGAAGAAAGTAAGGTAAAAGAACAATGGTAAAAAGCTTCAGGCACCCCAAAATAGTCTGCATGAGTGGTCAGGAAAATGGGTAATAAAATTCAATGCATCTGAATATAAGGTAATGAGAATTTTTACAAGTGCAAGAAGGCCCAAGCTTGACTACCAAATGACACGAGAAAAACTTTAAGAGGCAGAGAATGATAGAGATATAGGAGTAATCATACTGGCAGATTTGTCTCCAGCCATGCATATAAATGGCATTGTAAAGGCAGCATATGCTTTCTTAGCAAATGTAAGGATAGCCTTCAGGTGGACAAGTAAATGTTTATATATATATAAATATATATATATATATATATATATATATATATATATATATATATATATATATATATATATATATATATATATATATATATATATATATATATATATGTAACCTATGTGAGACCAAAGCTTGAATATGCAGAACCCATTTGGAATCCAGACTTGACAAAACATGTAATTAAGCTGGAATAAGTTCAAAGACATACCAAGAAACTGGTGCCAGAAATACGCAAGTTCAGTTAGGAGGAATGGCTGAGAGAATTAGACTTACCATCACTCGGAGCTAGAAGAATGAGGGGGAAAATGGTGATGGTTTTTAAATATCTTCATGGTTATGGCAAAGTGGATAGGGATCGATATTTTGATATGGCTGGCACTAGAGCTAGAGGTCATAGTTTGGAGCTTTGTAAGAAAACATCTTTGCAGGCTATAAGAAAGCACTATTTTAGTGTAAGAGTAGATGAAAATTAGAATTTGCTAAGCGAGGAGGTAGTTCATGCTAACTCAAACCATAGCTTTAAGGACAAGTATTATAAGCATCACTAAGTACAAAATGAACCGACCAGGAGACGGGAAGCTACGAGCTTATGGCTCTTGCCCGTAAGCAAATTAGGTAATTACAATTGGGTAATTACATACATATATACAACGTTGTCTTTGTGAGGCATTTCTTAAAGCATAGTTTCTATAGAAATAATACAAAGACTTAGTTGGGACTTATATGGTCTTCCCCACTTAGCTCTTTTCAGTAGCATTACACCGCTCTTATATTACAACCTTACATTTTTATCCTATTTGAACAATGATGTACTAATGCACAAGAAGATTTAGTTATGAATTCTATGAATATCATGGGTTTTTTTATTTCTCCTTTGTTAAGATTGTTCAGAGCGAAAGGTCTTTGAATGAAAATGATATATGCAAAACTTTACTTTAGATAGTTAAAGTTTGCTGGGTATTAGCCCTCCTCTCAGGGGCATTGCACCTTTTCTGTCGGGTGCCAGCCGGTGCAAGCCCCAATCCCCTACCGTGGTGTCCAGCCACTGTATTAACCGCCCCAGTAAGCAGCTTAATGCTTATACCTGGACAAGGCTCGATCTGCTGACCTCACGAATTCGAAGCCTGTGTCTATGTAAACACAGAAATTTAAATTCATTTTCATTCTTTAAGGCCAAGATAAGATTCACCTTGCCATCAAAATCTTTTTATCCATCATTGCACACCACATGCAGATTTGGATGAAGGAACCCATAAACAGAACTTCTCTCTCAAAACTCTTTTTGTCATATTGCTTACTCTTTATTCGCCTTCGGTAAAGTTATTGCTAAAGTTGGGGAATAAAGTTTGTGAAAAGTGCATCTCATGAAGCACAAAAAAAAAGCTATTTTTATTTTCAGATCTGAATTTTAACATCCTAATGATATCGCTTTGAATTTTTTAGATGAGTGTATTTAAAGATTGGCTATTATGGTGAGTGTACATTAATAAAAATAATGAACTCGTTCTGTATTTTCATGTTCTACTAATATTAAGGAAATATGTAATATTGTGAATTGCCATGATATATTCATGCAATAAATGAAGCGATTCGTCTTCCATTATTTTTTTACAAGCTTATTCTTTTATATCCGGTACAGTAGAATAGAACTTTTTTACCTCTAAATCGAAAGAGTAATGTTGATTGGCAATGGCACTAACCGCTCATTGAAATACTACAACTGAAGATACTATGAATTCAACTAGTACTGGTCTACACAGTTCCAAGTTAAGTCTTACTTAAAGCACGGTTCTTTCTTTATGTCTACATCTATACCGACTATTCTGGCATATTTGTTACTCATCTCTTACTATCCCACTACAATTGAAAAGTCACAATACTACCAAAATCTGTTTCATTTTGCTCTATTTTTCCTTATTTTTGCTATATATATGGAAGGTCCACAGCTTATGGCCCCAAGTACCCAACATAGAGGTTTGCTAAGAATCTCTCGGTATTTTATTGACTCCAATATTGGCGTAAGAATATATACGCTAGGTGGTAGTAAAGTTTCTATTTCAATGGAATTTTTGAGTCAAAATTGTATGGGAAAATGTGTTCATTTGTCCCTGCAAGTAGTTTAGTTAAAAAGTTATGCACCTTTCTAATGCTTCCAGGGTTCGAGTCCACGTACCAATTATTATCAATAAAGGGTCAAAACGAACCCTCTGGGACATTATTTGAACCTGCTACCTGTCAAAATCATAAAATGGCCTCTTCAAAGAATTAAATAAAACAGGTGCCAACAAAAAATCCACTTGGTGCTCGTGGACCCCTTCTTCCGACTAGACTATTAACCTTGCATCTCCTGATAGATCTGCTTCTTACACTCTTCACTTTTCTAACATTCGTGGCCTGAACTCTAATCTTTCTTCTCTGGAACAGCACTTAGGTACATCGCTTATTAACCTCCTCCTTCTCTCTGAAACCCAGCTTTCTAGCCATGCTTCCAGTGGTAAATATCAAATCTTTCACAATACTCTGTATTTTCGTTTCCATTCCAAAGGAGGGGTCTGTACGTACTGCAACACTAACACTTTTATTGCAAGGCTCATGGACCATTAAACTCCAGACATTGATGTTTTTTGGCTGAATATCTATCTCTCCATTACCACTATATTCCTTTGCTTCTGCTACTGTTCTCCAAACTCCACTGACTTTGTGTCATCCTTTGAATATCTGTCCTCTTGCCATGAGTAGTTAATGTCTTCTCACCCACATGCTGAAGTCCTCTATTTTGGGGACTTCAGTGTACACCACAATGATGGCCTAATTCTTCTCACACTGATTTGGTAGGAATTGAAACATCTGTTTTCTCTATTACTCGGGATCTGGAGCAGATTATCAAACATCCTACTCGTGGTCTCGATCAACACGAACATGCAGCCAACACTCAACTTATTTCTTACTTCTAATCCTTTGACTACTTATATTCTGTGCTTTCTCATCATTCTTTAACATTTTTGCTCCCTTTCCATTAATTCCTCTTACTCAGTGCCGCATTTGGCACTTTGAGCGTACCCAATGTGTAGATTTGTATAACTTTTTCTTTGACTTCCCTTAGGATTACTAATGCTTAAAGTCCTGCAACCCTGATCACATAGCACTAATAGCTGCTGAGATCATAACCTTGGGAATTAAGGCATCCATCCCCTCCTCTATAAAAACCTTTTCTCCCCCTAATCCTTGGTTTGACCGTTCCTGTTCCATGGCTATTCAGGCAAAGGATCAGGCACACCGGACGCTCCAAGCCTCTTCTTCTGATTTCACTAGCTCTGTTTTTATTACAGCTAGGAATTGCTGTACTGCTTGGATTCAAAGGTGTAAAGTATCCTTTATATGAAGGAAAGTTAATGATCTTAACTCCTTTCCCAATGAGAAATGCTCCTGGTCCTTAGCCTAAAACTTCTCCAAACACTTTTGTAATTCAAGCTTTCCCCCTCTCATTCGTGCTGATGATTCTATAGGCTGGTCCCCCACTGACAAAGCCACTCTTTTTGGCTTTTATTTTTCTGTCAACTTTTCTGTAAACGATTCTATTGCACCTGTCCCTCATTCTTTACCCCTCTTTAATCCTATGCCCTCCCTTATCCATTCTTCAAGCAAAGCTCATGAAGTTTTTCGCTCACTAAAGATAAACAATGCATCTGCTTCTGATGGCATCCCTGATAGAGTCCTTGGGGACTTTTAAGATAAACTGGCTCCTATGCTTTGCCGTCTATTACACCTCATTCTATCTACCAGTATCTATCCTTCATCTTGGAAGCATGCTCTATTGCAAGCTGTTCCTAAGAACGGTGACCGCTCTATTTATTCAGACTACCGAGCTATTGCCCAAACCTCTTCCATCACTAAACTTCTCGAAACTTTGCTTAATTCTCACTTCTTGAAAAGTCTGGAATTATAACTCTCTTAGCTATGATCACCAATATGGTTACCGAAAAGCAAAGTCCATTAGTGACCTCCAGTTCTATCTTACACATATATATTCATCTTCTTTCAGGAACAATAGGGAATTCTTTGTTGTCGTCCTTGATATCACTAAGACTTTTGAAAGAGTCTGGCACAGGGCTCTGTTGGCCAAACTTCCTGCCTATGGCTTTACCCCTTCTCTCTGTTCTTTGATTTCCAGTTCCTTTTTAACTGTTTTATTTCAATGGTTGTTGTCAGTGCAACATCTACTAAATTCCCTGTTTCAATGGTGTTCCAATGGGCTCAGTTCTTACACCTACTCTTTTCTTTCTCTTCATCAACGATCTTTTTCAGTCCCCATCGTCCACTCTTCTTCACACCTTTGCCAATGATTTTAACCTTCATTTTTCCTCTGCTCTTCTTCAGAACCTTCGTCTGATACTTGCCATCAGTCTCATATCATTCTTTCTTTTACTCTCAGCTCCAATTTGTGGATGATATCTAGGTGGACACTCACTTTTCAGTTAAATTTAATCCATCCAAGCCACGGTTTCTGGCTATCTCTTTATCTATTTCATACTGATTGCCCTATTGTCTTCAAAACTAATGAGATTTACTTTCCTAATTCCATCAACATATGAGGAATCCAGATAGCCTCTAGCTTGTCTTTGAAGGAATCACATAATCCAGATTTCTAACTCTCCATCCACAAAATTAGGGGTCTTGTTTCATTTTCAAAGTTACTTTTCCTCTTCACAGTTACTTAAAATCTATAGAGTTCTATTCCCCCCTGCTTAAAATACTGCTGGTACATCTGGAGTGCTTCTCCATATACTTATCTCCTTGATAGGTAGATTCTAAGGCAGAAAGCCTCATTCATGATTCTTCTCTTACTTCTAATTTGGATTCTTTGTCTCTTTGCAGCAAGGCATCATCCCTTTCTCTTTACTATCACTACTATTTCCATCACAGCTCCGATGAGTTGGCAAGTTGCATCCATCCCCATTGTCGAGTCCACATAACACTCACCAAGAGGCCTCGTCTCACAGGTACTATATGGAGATTTGAAGCTCGTGTATTGGTCGGTGCAGTGACTGCTTCCTTTCATCTATCTCCAGACTCACGAACTCTCTTCATCCTTCTGTCTTTCCTAATTCTTATAACCTATTTTCCTTCAACAAACGAGTCTATCTTCATCTAATGGCCTAATGCTTTCACATCTCTAAGCCCTCAGTACCTTGAGTATTCTTTCAGCTTGTGTTTTTCTTTTGGGAAAAACAGTGTGGGTTAAAGGGAGGAAGGGGATGTATGGATAAGTTGTTTGCTGTTAGATAGTGTATGAGAAGTTCTTGAAGAAAGGTAGGGATATACTGTGGGTTTTATTTACTTAGATTAGCCATATGACTGGGTAGATCAAGATGGGTTGTGAATTGTGTTGCGACTGTATGGAATAGGTGGAAGTTCGTTGAATGCGGTGAAGAGATCTTACATGAATAGTGGAGCATGTGTGAGAGTTGGGAATGGAGTGAGTCCTTTTGGTTTGATGAAAATGAAGTGTTATGTCAAGGTTGTGTAATGTCGCCATTGTTGTTTAATGTGTATAGGGACGGAATGGTAAGGGAAGTAAATAAAAGCGTATTAGACAGAGGCCCGGAGCTAACTCATAAGGATGGAAGGTTGTGGAAATAAAAATCAGTTGCCTTTTGAAGATGACACTGTACTGGTGGCTGATACTGAGAATGAATTGAATTATTTGGTGTCTGAGTTTGTTAGTGTGTTTGCAAGAATGAAATAGCGGGTGAATATTGGTACTAGTAAAGTCATGAGATCCTTAGGAGTATTAATGTTGGCAGATTGAATGTAGGAGTGAATGGGGACTTGCTTGAAGAAGTTGAGTTTCAAGTATTTGGTGTCGCATGTATCAAGGGGTGGATCTGTGGATGTAGTAGTAAGTCACAGGGCTTAGGAAGCAAGTAAATGTCTAGGTGGATTGAAAAGTGTAATGAGAAATAGATATTTAGGAATGAATGCAATGAGAAGGATATATCAAGGTGTGATTGTGCTGACAGCATTGTATGAGGCTGAGACTTGGAATGCAAGAGAGTATGAAAAGAACTGGTTGAATGTAATGCTAATGGAGTGTTTGAAAAGTATGATTTGCTTATTCTTGAAAGGAAGCTGTCGGATAGGTTAGAGCAGAGAGTGTTAAGTTGTGTTTGGACACATGGAAAGGATGAATGATAACGAAGATTGAAGAGAGTGTGGAGTGCAGAAGAGATTGGAGTTAGATCAATACGGAGACTTAGAATGAGAGGGATGGTTGGCGTGATAAGTGCATTGAATGCACGTGAATGTCAGTGGAGCAGGGAAGAGTGTGTGCAAGAGATAGAAATGAGTGGAGGGAGATTGTGTGTAGATGATACAGATCAAATGGATTTTTTGCACCTGCTAACTGAGGGAACTGTGATGGATTGGTGTGAGGGGAGGTGCCATATGATGAAGCAATGAGGGTTAATCAGCTGTGGATGTCAGGTCTCATTTTAGAATAGCATTGCCTGTCTTCCTTATACTTGGCAACCTATTATCTCCAAGGAGCTAAGAGGAGTGGTTGAGGTATGGTTGGAATGTGGTGAATGAGTATTTCTTGGCTCGGCCACCCCCCTTGCAATGGGGAATGAGGCCCTGTGTGTGCATATATATATATATATATATATATATATATATATATATATATATATATATATATATATATATATATATATATATATATATATATATATATATATATATATATATATATATATATATATATATATATATATATATATATATATATATATATATATATATATATATATATATATATATATATATATATATATATATATATATATATATATATATATATATATATATATATATATATATATATATATATATATATATATATATATATATATATATATATATATATATATATATATATATATATATATATATATATATATATATATATATATATATATATATATATATATATATATATATATATATATATATATATATATATATATATATATATATATATATATATATATATATATATATATATATATATATATATATATATATATATATATATATATATATATATATATATATATATATATATATATATATATATATATATATATATATATATATATATATATATATATATATATATATATATATATATATATATATATATATATATATATATATATATATATATATATATATATATATATATATATATATATATATATATATATATATATATATATATATATATATATATATATATATATATATATATATATATATATATATATATATATATATATATATATATATATATATATATATATATATATATATATATATATATATATATATATATATATATATATATATATATATATATATATATATATATATATATATATATATATATATATATATATATATATATATATATATATATATATATATATATATATATATATATATATATATATATATATATATATATATATATATATATATATATATATATATATATATATATATATATATATATATATATATATATATATATATATATATATATATATATATATATATATATATATATATATATATATATATATATATATATATATATATATATATATATATATATATATATATATATATATATATATATATATATATATATATATATATATATATATATATATATATATATATATATATATATATATATATATATATATATATATATATATATATATATATATATATATATATATATATATATATATATATATATATATATATATATATATATATATATATATATATATATATATATATATATATATATATATATATATATATATATATATATATATATATATATATATATATATATATATATATATATATATATATATATATATATATATATATATATATATATATATATATATATATATATATATATATATATATATATATATATATATATATATATATATATATATATATATATATATATATATATATATATATATATATATATATATATATATATATATATATATATATATATATATATATATATATATATATATATATATATATATATATATATATATATATATATATATATATATATATATATATATATATATATATATATATATATATATATATATATATATATATATATATATATATATATATATATATATATATATATATATATATATATATATATATATATATATATATATATATATATATATATATATATATATATATATATATATATATATATATATATATATATATATATATATATATATATATATATATATATATATATATATATATATATATATATATATATATATATATATATATATATATATATATATATATATATATATATATATATATATATATATATATATATATATATATATATATATATATATATATATATATATATATATATATATATATATATATATATATATATATATATATATATATATATATATATATATATATATATATATATATATATATATATATATATATATATATATATATATATATATATATATATATATATATATATATATATATATATATATATATATATATATATATATATATATATATATATATATATATATATATATATATATATATATATATATATATATATATATATATATATATATATATATATATATATATATATATATATATATATATATATATATATATATATATATATATATATATATATATATATATATATATATATATATATATATATATATATATATATATATATATATATATATATATATATATATATATATATATATATATATATATATATATATATATATATATATATATATATATATATATATATATATATATATATATATATATATATATATATATATATATATATATATATATATATATATATATATATATATATATATATATATATATATATATATATATATATATATATATATATATATATATATATATATATATATATATATATATATATATATATATATATATATATATATATATATATATATATATATATATATATATATATATATATATATATATATATATATATATATATATATATATATATATATATATATATATATATATATATATATATATATATATATATATATATATATATATATATATATATATATATATATATATATATATATATATATATATATATATATATATATATATATATATATATAT
>JAXCGZ010014135.1:25000-34321 GCA_037179515.1 Halocaridina rubra | reverse complement strand
CCTCCCTCCGATGCCTACGTAACATCATCTACTCAGCTGGGTTTGCCATGACGGTCCAGCGCAGGGACACGGAGAGGGCCAACAGTGTGTCCATACAGCACCATGATCACTTCCTTCACAGTCGCTACAAGTATCGCAGACGCGGGTTAATGGTGCGGAAAAACAATGTAGTTAGTGCTCGGCTCAGAATGGGGTATCGGCCTTTATGGCAGGTCTCCCAGACTCTAGATATGCCACAGTACACCTGTACATTATGCGACCGAACTAATGCTAACACTCTTGACCACTATTGTCTTCAGTGCCCCGCAGTGAGAGATGTTTTACCACGAGGTCAGAACTTAATACAGATCTGCTCATTTTTACTTAATGATGACAACCTTGATGTTATTCTTGCTCGTTTTCCTCACTTTGGTGGCCATTAATTATATTGAATTATACATATATTTTCTGTATGTTGCTATATAATTCTGTTTGTGCATTCTGCGTTTCTCTGAGCTTTACTTTTGCATATAATGTACTCTGTGCTGCCATTCTGTGAGTTGTGTGTTAGTATGCAGCAATGTTTTATCAATATGTACACACCTCCCTGTAAACCATGTTCAATTCTTGGTTTTATATCCATTTGAAGCATTATTTGTATGAACTCATGTAATGTCTGACGCCTTGGCGCAATAAATTAATAAAATAAAATAAATCTCTCTCTCTAGTTTGCTCTTTCTCTATTTCTCTCTCTCTCCCTCTCTCTGAGTATATATCTCTTCTAATATCTTTCCTCTCTCTCTCTCTCTCTCTCTCTCTCTCTCTCTCTCTCTCTCTCTCTCTCTCTCTCTCTCCTCTCTCTCTCTCTCTCTCTCTCTCTCTCTCTCTCTCTCTCTCTCTCTCTCTCTCTCGAACAACCCACAAGCAAGAATAGTTATGACCATTAGTATTCAATACGTAACTTAGTTCTTAACTTTGTCGTGATGCGTTGCATGTCGAATCATTGTTTAAGAAAGTTTGACAATTGTAACGTTGCTTTTGATGTCGTTGGCATCGTGGAATCATCTTCAGAGTTATTGGATTATTTTGTACTAGGGTCTTATTATTATTATTGTTATTATTATTATTATTATTATTATTATTATTATTATTATTATTATTATTATTATTATTATTATTATGATCATCATCATCATCATCATCATCATCATTATTACGATTATTGTTATTATTATTATTATTATTATTACGATTATTATTATTATTTCCATTATTATTATTATTTTTATTATTATTTTTATTATTATTATTATTAATATTATTATTATTATTATTATTATTATTATTATTTTTATTATTATTATTATTAAGTACAGGAAACCTATGGTGTAAGTGAATTTAAATTCATAATATACTGCAGACTTTGTATTTTCTCTCCCACAGATGTTTCTTTTAGATTCAAAATTCTCTAATTTATTGCAGTAGAGTTAGATCTTAAATACCTAGAAACTCTTATCCTTGAACCAAATGTCTGTATATCTAATGATACTGATGAGATATCTGTTGTAGTCACTGTGGCTCAAGCGGTAGCGTCCGCGACTTTGAGGCATCTGTTCTAGAGTTCACGCCCCATCACGGTCTGAGGTTAGCAATGCATGCACTCAGGGTAACGATTACATCTGCCAAAACAAGTCCTTCGCAAGAAGGCAACCGTCCTAGCCCTTGGTAGAAAAGGGAGACCGTGACGTAAAACCGGAACTGATGAGGCATCTGTTACACCTTCCTTAGTGGGTCGGTTAGATTTTCAGTGCCTAAATGTTGTATTCTTAGTTTTAGGGATATTTCAGTACGTCAGCATATCTGTTTTACTTGGAGAGGCAACTATAAAACCTTCTTCAGTGAGTCAATTTTGATGTTTAGTGTCTGGGAAATAAATGTTTAGATTTGATACCGGTTTCACTGTGTTATTCATTGCAGGTATAAGAGACTAACTAGCCACTCGTTGCGATACTACAACTGAAGGTCTTTTGAACTTAAATAAGACTGTCAGGGACAGTTCGATGTTAAATTCTTCATTTAGTTACTGATCCTTTTCTGTGCCTACATCTACACAGATTATTCTTGCATATTCGTTACATATCTCTTATTATCCCTTTACATCTAACAAGTCACAACACTCCCCATCTCTTTTTCTCTTTTTTTATGTTTATTCGTGCCCAGGCCCGATGAGGGCGATTTCCTTCGCCCGTTCTGTGGTCACACTAAAGAAAACTTGGACTTCAGTACGAGAGAAAGCTCGCACGACCCCCCCGAGTTAGGCGTTTATGGATTTGAATTGTAGAAATTGTTGTCGTTCTCAGTTTTATACGTAAAATCCCATTCGAATGGGAGTGGACAGAGACAGTTTGGAGCTGGGGGATTTAGGATATTCTCCCTTCCAAATGCTCTTCGATGGATTCGAACACGGATTAGTCCCTCCCCAGTTCGAGTGCTGTAACCACTGAGCTGCCCTAAAATAAGTTTCAAAGGTACTCCAAGAAAAGAGAAAACTAGGAAAAAAAAAAACTCGTCCTTTAATACCATGGACGTGAAAAGACAAACCGATCATTGCTTAAAATTTCGTATTCGAATATTCTAAGGATCAAGTTATTTCAGTCATCTTCCTCCAACGCGTTTTTTTTTTCTTTTTTTTTTTTTTTTAACCTCAGCGTATCGAAATCCCCTTTGTCAGTCTTATCTAAACTATTTGTCTGTGTTTCTTTAACTTTTTATTATTGAATGGTATAATATATATATATATATATATATATATATATATATATATATATATATATATATATATATATATATATATATATATATATATATATATATATATATATATATATATAATAAGAGATTAATACATTCTAATATTAATGACTATTAAATGACTTTTTGTCTGTTTTTCTTTCATAGAGGGTATTATTTCTTTTGGATTAGACCTGTCTTAATATCTTTAATTTTAAATTCCCTCAGGTCTCATGAGTCCTTTTTTGTTTATTACTCTCTCTGTCACTGTTACTTTATATATTCACTTGTGCTTGAGAAGGGGTCCAATTAAGACCCGAAATATAGCGTTATTTTGTCTGCTATTTCACTGATGTGCTTTCTTACCAAATATATATATATATATATATATATATATATATATATATAATATATATATATATATATATATATTTATATATATATATATATATATATATATATATATATATATATATATATATATATATATATATATATATATATATATATATATATATTAGGAAAAGCCCATTAATTAAATCAACAAATATATATATATATATATATATATATATATATATATATATATATATATATATATATATATATATATATATATATATATATATATATATATATATATAAAGTACTTATTAATTTCGTGACTTAAACTGGTCACCTTCTCAAAGTACAATGGCAAGAGATACCTTAATAAGTACTTTATATATATATATATATATATATATATATATATATATATATATATATATATATATATATATATATATATATATATATATATATATATATATATATATATATATATATATATATAAAGTACTTATTAATTTTGTGACCTAAACTGGTCACCTTCTTAAAGTACAATGGCAAGAGATACCTTAATAAGTACTTTATATATATATATATATATATATATATATATATATATATATATATATATATATATATATATATATATATATATATATATATATATATATATATATATATATATATATATATATATATATATATATATATGTGTATGTATATATATATATATATATATGTGTATGTATATATATATATATATATATATATATATATATATATATATATATATATATATATATATATATATATATATATATATATATATATATATATATATATATATATATATATATATATAGTAAGGAAGCCCATCAGTGAAACAAAACTTATAAAACTTATAAAACAATGCTATATTTCAGATCCTAACTGGATCCCTTCTCAAGCAGAAGGGATCCAGTTAGGATCCGAAATATAGTATTGTTTTATAAGTTTTATAAGTTTTGTTTCACTGATGGGCTTCCTTACTATTTAGCGCTGTATGTTAACAGTTTGTACTTATATATATATATATATATATATATATATATATATATATATATATATATATATATATATATATATATATATGAGTGTTTGTGTGTGTGTGTGTGCTTATTTTTTATCTCATTTATTCAATTTATAGTATCTGTTGTAATATAAACCGGATGGTTCGTATTATCCAGTATAAAACCTCTCTCTCTCTCTCTCTCTCTCTCTCTCTCTCTCTCTCTATATATATATATATATATATATATATATATATATATATATATATATATATATATATATATATATATATATATATATATATATATATATATAGCCTATCTATAAAATAGAAACAATCCAATACAGACGAATGTGAAATAGTAAACCCAGCGAAATATACAATATTCTGAGTGAAAAAAACAACACATGGTCACAGTTGCACACGCGCATTCTGACACGCACATATGGGATATCATTTTATAATCCCTGCAGTATTTCATTGTTATGAGAAAACGTGAATAAAACACAGTTTGTAGCCAACCCTTGGCTCTCTCTCTCTCTCTCTCTCTCTCTCTCTCTCTCTCTCTCTCTCTCTCTCTCTCTCTCTCTCTCTCTCTCTCTCTCTCTCTCTCTCTCTCTCTCTCTCTCTCTCTCTCTCTCTCTCTCTCTCTCGTGACTTGTTAGAGAAAACTCTACCTGCAAGAATAAAATTCACTCTTTTGAGCTGCCTACATTTAAATGATATATCTCCTTCTCTTATGGCGAGATCCTTGGACATGTGCCTCTCGTGATCTTGAAGAAAATTGCCTAAAGAGGAGTGATTCTCAAGCTTTTTTATGCCCTACACCCACTAGGAAATGTTATATGAATGTTTTCACTCCAAATAAAGTAACATCACATGTTGCCCTTTTTTTATTTGGTGCTCTCCTTTGGGGGTTTGGGTGCCCGAGGTTGGGAACCTCTGTTTTAAATAGAAATTGCTCTATCTCTCTATGCATGTTCTTATCACCATCAAAATAAAATCTTGTATGAATATGATGTCTTACTATCTCGCACCTGGATAAGTGATGACACAAACCACTTTTTTGTCGTTTTCCTTGGGGTTCGGGGATGTCAGGTTGGGAACTCCGGTTGTAAAAGGCGATTACTTCATCTCTTTCCACTTTCTCTCTTGTGTTTTCTTATAATCCCGGTATAGCTCAGCTTTAATGTCCGTCGTTCCATGAAAGGCATTTTTGCTGAGACGAGACTTTGGAATGAGAATTTAAGTTTTTTCCTCTTTCACGCTCACTCATGCACATACATACTCCCGGACACACACTCATGAACGCACAAACACACACACATTCATTCTGCTTGTAAGTTCCATGAATCGCAATTTTCCTGAGACGAAAATGTCTAGATTAGATGAAGCTGAATCCATTCTTTTTCTGTCTGGAAGTAAAAGGGAAGGTTTATTTACTCTTCCACACCCACCTATATGCACATGTTTACAAGCACACACATATATACACCCACACACGAACACACACACGCATTGCACACACATGCTATATGCACAAGCATTCCTTGTAGTTCTCTGCTCCTTAAAATGCACTTTTCTTGAGACAAAGCTTTCCAGAGTTGATGTAGTATAACCCTATTCTCTAGATTGAGGTCAGAAGGATTCGAAGCTCTTTCACACGCACATGCATGTACATAAACACACACACACACACACACACTCATACACACACACTCATATTCCTTGTCGGTTCAATTTTTTTGTATAGAAAGAGAATTGAAGGTTACATTCCTCTTTCTTACGCATTCAAGCACATACACAATCACGCACACGAGTACGCAAAAGCGCACACACACTTACTGCATTTACTTATTTACTTACATTCATTTTGCATCTTGGTTACTAAAAATGCATTTTTCCTGAAACAAGGCTTTCCAGATCATAGACTGCGCAACCCAGTTCTCTGGAATGATATTTGGAGGTTTTGAACCTCTTTCACACACACACACACACACACACACACACACACACACACACACTACTCATTCGGGGCAAGATTCCTAGATTGCGTACAAGGGAATTTCCTACACCAACATGTAATGGAACCAACAAGGGCCAGGGGTGGGGATGAGCCATCACTACTTGATCTAGTGTTCACAGATAATGTGTTGGATATTGAAAATATTGAGTATGAACCACCAATTGGAAAGAGTGACCACTGTGTGTTGTTGATGGAGTATATCATTGAAGATATTCTTCCTGAGAATAGAGGCACTGAGGACATGAGGAGGAACTATCCGAAAGGAGATTACATCAAAATGAATGAGCTTTTTGCAGTTATTGACTGGAGAACCCTATTTTACAACAAATCTGTACAAGAAATGTATGACAACTTTTGTGAGAAATATGGGAAGATAGTAGATTGCTGCATACCTGTCACCAAAGTAGGTGTAATTCATGCCAGAGAGAAATGGTTCGATAATGGGTGTAAAAGAGCTAAGGAGTGGAGAGACAAATGCTGGAAAAGGTATAGGAGGAGAAAAAACATAAATGCCTGGCAAACCTACAAAAGAGCAAGAAATGACTACCTAAGTAAAAGGATAGAGGCAGAGAGAGACTATGAGAGGGACATCACCAGGAAGGCTAAAGAAAATCCCAAGCTTTTCCACAGCTTTATCAGAGGAAAACTGAAGGTAAAAGAACAGGTTTTAAGGCTAAAGAGAGCGGATGGAAGCATCACTGAGACGGATGAAGAGATCTGCAAAGAATTGAACAAGGAGTTTCAGTCAGTATTTACAGTAGAAAATACCCCACCCCCTCAGATTGCAGTGATAGAAGCTCAAGGGCCGGTATTAGAGAACATCAACCTTACAGCCACAGAGGTATGCAAAGCGCTGATGGATTTAGATGTTCATAAAGCTACAGGTCCTGATGACATATCCCCTCATGTGCTTAAAAAATGCGCAAACACAATATCAGTGGCACTAAGTATCATATTTAAGGAGTCACTGGAGTCGGGGGAGATTCCAAGATGCTGGAAACAAGCAAATGTGATACCTATCTTCAAAAAGGGAAGGAGGGATACGGCTCTGAACTATAGACCAGTTTCCTTGACCAGCATAGTTTGCAAAGTTATGGAGAAACTACTAAGGAAACATATCTCTCTTCACTTGGAATCCTTCAACTTTTTGTCAGTGAGGCAACATGGCTTCAGAGAAGGTAGATCAACAGTAACAAACTTATTAGAATTTTATGATGAGGTAAGCCAAATCTTACAGGAAAGAGAGGGCTGGGCAGATTGCATATTCCTAGACTTCCAGAAAGCGTTTGACACTGTTCCACATGGGAGACTTATTAGGAAGCTGCACTCAATGGCTAGAATAGGTGGAAATGTTTTGGAATGGATAAAAACTTACTTAGAAGGAAGGGAACAGAGGGTTAGAGTAAGACACTCAGTGTCTGAATGGAGAAGAATTAGTAGTGGAGTTCCACAGGGTTCAGTTTTAGGGCCACTTTTGTTCCTTGTATATGTAAATGACCTACCAGAGTCTGTAAATTCATTCATGAATATGTTTGCAGATGATGCAAAGATTGTGAAGAAAGTAAAAAACGAGAACAATGGTAGAGAACTTCAGGAGGATCTAAATAATCTGCATGAGTGGTCAGAAAAGTGGCTAATGAAATTCAATACTTCAAAATGTAAGGTAATGAGAATGGGTACAAGTGCAAGAAGGCCCAAGCTTGACTACTCGGTGGCTGGAGTACAACTTCAAGAGACAGAAAATGAGAGAGACCTAGGAGTAAACATACTGGCAGATTTGTCTCCAGAAATACATATAAATGGCATAGTAAGGGCAGCATATGCATTCTTATCAAATGTAAGGGTAGCCTTCAGGCACATGGACAAGGAAATGTTCAGAAATATTTATGTAACCTATGTGAGGCCAAAACTCGAATATGCAGCCCCCTTTTGGAATCCGCACTTGAAAAAGCACATAGCTAAGCTTGAAAAAGTTCAAAGACATGCCACGAAACTGGTGCCAGAAATACGCAATCTCAGTTATGATGAGAGGCTGAGGGAATTAGACTTACCATCACTCGAAGCTAGAAGAGTAAGGGGGGATATGGTGACAGTCTTTAAATTCCTTCATGGCTATGATAGAGTGGATAGGGATCGATATTTCGATATGGCTGGCTCTAGAACTAGAGGTCATAGTTTGAAGCTTGGTAAGAAAACTTCTTTGCAGGATGTAAGGAAATACTTTTTCAGTGTAAGAGTAGTTGATAAGTGGAATTGGCTAAGCGAGGAGGTAGTTAATGCTATCTCAATCCCTAGTTTTAAGGACAGGTATGATAAGTATCACTAAGTCTAAAATGGAACCGATCAGGAGACGGGAAGATACGAGCTTTGGGCTCTTTCCCGTAAACACAAATAGGTAATCACAATTAGGTAATCACACACACATACACACACACACACACACACACACACACACACACACACATACACACACACACACACACACACACACACACACACACACACACACATACATACACACATACACACACACATATATATATATATATATATATATATATATATATATATATATATATATATATATATATATATATATATATATATATATATATATATATATATATATTCTGCTATTAGGTTCCATGAATTGCAATTTTCCAGAGACAAGAATTTCCAGATCAGATTCAACGTAATCCATTTTTTTTTCTGGAAATTTTCTCTCCTCTTTCACAAGTACATATGCACTCGCATACACAAACACGCACTTTCTTCTGCTTTTAGGTTGCATGAAATGCATTTCTTTCTGAGACATGGATTCTGCTTCTAGGTACAATGAAATGGATTTTTCCAGAGACGAGGCTTTCCAGATCAGACGCAGCTTAACCCAATTCTCTGCAATTAAATTTTTAGTCTCCATTTCTCCTTCACGCACATCCACACTCACACACCCACTACGTAAGATAAGACAAATATTTAAGAATGAAAAAAAGAATGAAAATAATACAAAATTTCTCTCCAAAGAGCACGGGAAGGCTCGAATGATGCCGTAGCAAACACTGAAGAGGAGCAACAATATTAATCTTGTTGTTACAATAGTATTTTTATTTATGAGTGTGACACCGTAACAGGCAAACGCTGCCCT
>JAXCGZ010014135.1:17500-22500 GCA_037179515.1 Halocaridina rubra | reverse complement strand
TTCTACTTTATCAGCAGTTTTTATGTCCAATTTACACGAGGTCGCCATTTCTTGCTAGTTTCTCTCACCTTTTGTGTTTATCTACTCCGTCCCTGACCTCTTTAGTTTTTTCTTTCTATTAAGTTATTCCATCTTTTCCTTGGTCTGTCTCTTCTCCTTTTCCCCCTCACTTTGAGATTCGTGCTCTCTAAAGCATAGGCATAGTAGAGTAAAGGGAGAGAATATTTGACAGCCTTGACACCTGGATTCATCAAGACTCATTCAGAGAGATGATGAGTTGCAGAAAAGCTGAGGTTGATAGGGGGAGAGAATATTTGACAGCCTTGACACCTGGATTCATCAAGAGTCATTCAGAGAGATGATGAGTTGCAGAAAAGCAGAGGTTGATAGAGGGAGAGAATATCTGACAACCTTGCCACGTGGTTTCATCAAAATTTTTCCCCAGAGAAAAGATGTTTTGCGTGTGGAACCTGGATAACTCTCGGTGAGCCACAATCCCTGACGCCAGTAAGCAAGGCACACGTGTATAGATAATTCAGTGTCTTTCGCTCGTTAGATATTAAAAGATGTTATCCAAAAATAGATATATCAACGGAACCGTATTGCTACTTCGACCGGATGACATTTTGGGCTCATCTTAAACTAATAAATATTTCCCGACTTGCGTCATTTATACGAATACATATGAAGTTCCAGAGAATTGTTAAGTATATGTGTGTCTTTGTGTGTGTTTTTGTTTGTCACTGATTTTCACTAGCTCCTTGGAAACTAAGGCTTGTTTTGGCTCACAGCTCACGTCAAGTTCAGTGCTCTTTCTGATACCAACCCTTTCCATTAATCCAGGCTTGGGACCGGTACAAGTTAGGATTAGCTTGCTCCCCCAGTAGCTGGGTTTTGTAATGCATTTGATAATAAGAGTTAATAACATTTCCTAGAAGATGAAATTGAGCTCTTGGCTATTAAAGGTATTTTAAGGTAATGATGTAAGAGCTTAATGATAAAGGTCACTACTACTACTACTACTACTACTACTACTACTACTACTACTACTAATACTACTACTACTACTACTACTGCATAATTCTTTGGCTGTTTTAGTGTAATGACCAAAGGGCTTCATTGACTACAGAGGCATAGCGTTACTGCTGCAACTTCTGCTGTTTCTGCGCTTATTATTAAACTGTTGCGCTGAAATGTCTTTCCATTTTCTACGTTCATGAACTACATCTCTCTTTCTCTCTCTCTCTCTCTCTCTCTCTCTCTCTCTCCTCTCTCTCTCTCTCTTCTCTCTCTCTCTCTCTCTCTCTCTCTCTCTCCTCTCTCTCTCTCTCTCTCTCTCTCACCACCCGCTGGGATACTGGTGGTGCCACACACGCTCGTGGGGGTACTGTAGATCACATTCTCACAGCTGGCCTTGTGGTACCTAATGTCTCCTGCTCTTCTATCCCTTCTCTCTTTTCTGACCATGTTGCCCTTAGCCTGAAATACTCCATACTTCAGACTCCAGCTACCCTCTCCCATCACCGCACCCGCATCTCTATCCCTCCCAAATACTGCCCCACTTATATTTCCTTTATCTCTCACCTCCTTCCCACTTTTGATCTCCTTTCTCCAGACAGCTTATACAACTCACTGGTGGATTCTACACATGACTTCTACACGCATTATATTCTCAGACCACACGTTCCACGTTGCCCTGAGGCCCATTCCTGGACTTTGGATCAGCGTATTGCCCAGGCGGAAAGGACAGCTGTGGATGCTGGACTCTCCTTTCAAAGACAGCCCACCCCTGACCACCTGCACCAATATCAGTTGGCGAGGGATGATCTGGTTGCCCTGCAGAAGTGCGTGCACACGGAGTATTGGCAGAAATTTACGGATAGTATTAACCATCAGACTAGCGCTGGGACTATGTGGCATCTTATAAGGAAGGCTGTCAAGAAGAAACCCACCTGTGCTCTACACCACAGTCCACTTGAGTACGCTCAGGACCTCATTACTACCTGGTCAGCACAGTCACAAACTTGCAACCTTCCCGGGAACGTTCAAGAGGCACTCTCCACCCACCGCAGTGTTCGTAACCTCTGCCTAATGGGTGCATTACTACAGACGGATGAAGAGGATGACATCCTATTCACAGAGGATGAACTACGACGTGCTCTTGCTAGGATTAAGGATACTGCCCCTGGGGAGGATGGTCTTACATATCAAGTTCTCCGTCTTCTTCAGAAAGTTCCTGGTAACCCCCTACTGCAGCTCTTCAATCTTTGCTTTTGCTTGGGGCATGTGCCCTCTGCCTGGACCAGAAGCACTATTATTCCTCTACCAAAACCTGGAACCGACAAATTTAGGCCTATCTCCCTCACCTCCTGCTTCAGCAAAGTGTTTGAACGCATCCTTCTTGCCCGGCTCATGCACCGCCTACAGGATAAACTCTCCCCCAGTCTTTATGGTTTCCTCCCACAACGGAGCACACATCACTGCCTCGCTGAACTCTACACCCGTCTTTCTCCCACCAGTGTGGTCGCCTTCCTGGACCTCAAATCTGCCTTCGATATAGCCAACAAGGAAATTATTCTTGACCAGCTGGTGGACTTTGGAGTTCGGGGGAACATACTGAAATGGATACGGGGATATCTCTGCAACAGAACATCAAGTGTCCTTTTTAAAGGGTCGTATAGCTCCTATGAACGGTTTGAACTGGGTACTCCTCAGGGGGGTGTGCTAAGTCCTTTTCTATTCAATATCCTTATGCATCGTCTACTCTCCCTCCTTCCTGTCATCCCCGGTACTACAGTTACCTGCTATGCGGACGACATATGCATCCACACGACCTCAACTCACGACCTTCAGCACATGCTCCATGATTTTTACGTGTCTGCTACCTCCTGTGGCCTTATTATCTCCCCAGAAAAAAGCAGGATTTTTACTTCACGCAACTGCAGAGCACTGCCCGCATTCGCCATGGGTGGTAATGTCATCCCTCACTGCACACAGTACACGTATTTAGGTGCACCAGTCCGGATCACCCCAGCTATACCTGCACGTCAACGAATTCATCCCTTTGTGAAGAGCCTTCTTGACCGTCTGGAGCCCCGCTTTGCACCTGTCAAGTGGCTTGCCAACAATGCTGCAGGAGTCTCCATCCCAGTGGCGAGGACCCTCTACATCCTACTACTTCGGTCAGTGGTTGACTATCTGTCTCCTGCCTTGTGTCAACTTCCTAGACCAGCTCTCGAGCCACTTGAAAAGTTCCAGAATCGAGTCATGAGATTTATCTTGGGATGTTCTCTCTCTACCCGTATTGTGAGTATGCAGTTGGAGCTCAACTTGCCCCCTCTTGTGGAGAGGATTTATGCCAATGTGTCCTATTTTACTGTTAAGTGTCTTCACTACCCCTTTCTTGCTCCGTACTTCTCTGCTGTCATGAGGACGTCCCTTGATCCAGACGCACCCAGGCTCCCACTTCGAGCAGGAGGTCATAACCTTATCAGGGTGGTGAGTGACATTCTCCGTGGCCTTGACATCGACCTGCCAGTGCAGGCGGCTGTCCCAGATTTACCACCCTGGCGTGTCCCCCTCCCCGCTGTCACATATACACTGACCTCGAAGGATGTCTATCCCCCCTTGCAGAGACAGTTAGCTCTGGAGACTATCGCTGATGTATCCACGTCTGTCCCTGCAGCACACCACGTCTATGTTGATGGTTCTGTGCAAGCAGATGGGAGGGCGGCATGTGCTGTGTTTTCCCCCACCATGGAGCCGCCTGTGCCGGCTGATTCATGGATTGGCCGTAGACTACCCACCTCGTCGAGCTCCACCTACTGTGAACTGAATGCCATCTTGGATGCCGTGACTCTCCTTGTTCGACGACGAGTGAATGGGGTAATAATTTGTGACTCCCAATCGGCCCTACAAGCCCTATCCTCGCCAAGACCTATCTGTGGTCGTGCTGTGGGAGATATACTATGTCGCCTCGCGGCCGCTCGGGATGCTTCTCTTGTTGTGTCATTTGTTTGGACTCCATCCCACATTGGGCTGACTGGCAACGACACAGCGGATCGTCTTGCCAAGGCGGCCTGTATGCTGGATGGGCATGCTGTGGACGCTGAGCCCTCCCTCCGATGCCTACGTAACATCATCTACTCAGCTGGGTTTGCCATGACGGTCCAGCACAGGGACACGGAGAGGGCCAACAGTGTGTCCATACAGCACCATGATCACTTTCTTCACAGTCGCTACAAGTATCGCAGACGCGGGTTAATGGTGCGGAAAAACAATGTAGTTAGTGCTCGGCTCAGAATGGGGTATCGGCCTTTATGGCAGGTCTCCCAGACTCTAGATATGCCACAGTACACCTCCTGTAAACTATGCGACCATCCTAATGCTAACACTCTTGACCACTATTGTCTTCAGTGCCCCACAGTGAGAGATGTTTTACCACGAGGTCAGAACTTAATACAGATCTGCTCATTTTTACTTAATGATGAGAACCTTGATGTTATTCTTGCTCGTTATCCTCACTTTGGTGGCCATTAATTATATTGAATTATACATATATTTTCTGTATGTTGCTGTATAATTCTGTTTGTGCATTCTGCGTTTCTCTGAGCTTTACTTTTGCATATAATGTACTCTGTGCTGCCATACTGTGAGTTGTGTGTTAGTATGCAGCAATGTTTTATCAATATGTACACCTCCCTGTAAACCATGTTCAACTCTTGGTTTTGTATCCATTTGAAGCATTATTTGTATGAACTCATGTAATGTCTGACGCCTTGGCGCAATAAATTAATAAAATAAAATAAAATAATCTCTCTCTCTCTCTCTCTCTCTCTCTCTCTCTCTCTCTCTCTCTCTCTCTCTCTCTCTATCTCTCTCTCTCTCTCTCTCTCTCTCTCTCTCTCTCTCTCTCTCTCTCTCTCTCTATCTATCAACCTTACAGCCACAGAGGTATGCAAAGCGCTGATGGATTTAGATGTTCATAAAGCTACAGGTCC
>JAXCGZ010014135.1:0-12500 GCA_037179515.1 Halocaridina rubra | reverse complement strand
TAGTAGGATGTAGAGGGTCCTCGCCACTGGGATGGAGACTCCTGCAGCATTGTTGGCAAGCCACTTGACAGGTGCAAAGCGGGGCTCCAGACGGTCAAGAAGGCTCTTCACAAAGGGATGAATTCGTTGACGTGCAGGTATAGCTGGGGTGATCCGGACTGGTGCACCTAAATACGTGTACTGTGTGCAGTGAGGGATGACATTACCACCCATGGCGAATGCGGGCAGTGCTCTGCAGTTGCGTGAAGTAAAAATCCTGCTTTTTTTCTGGGGAGATAATAAGGCCACAGGAGGTAGCAGACACGTAAAAATCATGGAGCATGTGCTGAAGGTCGTGAGTTGACCCAGAGAGAGAGAGAGAGAGAGAGAGAGATGTTGTTTGTAAAATATTTAAAGATGGTATTTATGAATGTGTATTATTTTTTGAGGTGCAGGACTGCAGGACAGCTATATACATGTTTATTCTCATACCAGAATTCATGATGCAGCAGTAGACAGTCCTTTTTATTTTTCTACTGATCGTACCAGCTGAGTAGATAAAGGTTGGCAGTCAACAAATACCAACTAAGACACTCATGCATAATGATAATATTTATAATGATAATAATAATAATAATAATAATAATAATAATAATAATAATAATAATAATAATAATAATAATAATAATAATAATAATAATAATAATAATAATAATAATAATAATAATAATTATAATAATAATAATAATAATAATAATAATAATAATAATAATAATAATAATAATAATAATCAATATAATTACAACAATAATAAAAAAATTAAAGTAATAATTAAAAAAATTGTGATAACAATAACAAGATCATACACGCTCATACGAAACAAACACACTCATACAACAAAAAATAAGAGATTATACAACTAAACAGTGCTTGCTACATGGGGCCAAAACTTTGTGCGTTGGGGCCTTGATCAAGTAAAATATATCTCTATGTGATCACTGTATTGTGTGTTTGCAGAGAAGTATCCCAACAGTACAATAATAAATAGAATACATACAAATGCTGATTACCTTCAGAGTTGTTCATAACAGGTTTATTGTTGTTTTTCATAATGTCTTATAATATTAAGAACTCATGCCTTAATGTTTTAAATATAAGATTATAATTACAAAAACTTTTTCCTAACTATAAAGTCTAATACTTTATTAATATACATTGAAATAAAGTTATGTATATTTCATGTATTATACTGTTTTTACAACGTATATCTTATAGAATAGCTGTTGTTCTACAATACTTGCATGCTGTACCTCATAAGTAAATTTCTGACCCACTCTAGAACTCCACTTGTTAGTTATTATTTGTGAGCACTTCTGTTTTACACATTATAAGACAGAAGATTATATATAGATTAACCTGTAGCAGATTTAAATTGTAAACTGGTAACAGAATCCAATATATATATCTTATTACTTTCAGAATCATGGCTGGTACAGAAGGATTATTTTCCGATGAGGATATTTTGAGTTTTATAACTCAGACCTTTGAGATAACAGCAACTCTCAGTGACTTGCGGCAGCTGAGGCCGGAGTTCTTGCAAATGGTTTATTGCAACATCTTGCAAGATTTTGACATCTCTCTTGACATACGAATCAGGTTAGTATAACCATTTTTTCTTCCCAGGCTGCTATATGTATTTAATATGTACTCTTCATGATACAAAGACAATATGGATCAATCCGCTCTTCGAAAGGCTTAAAAAAAACGAATGCTTAAAATTTTCAACTTCCTCCAGGCCTTATCAGGATGAGGCCTGGTGGAGGGTGAAAATGTTGAGAATCTGTTGTTTTCTCTATGTATATGTTTCTTTAAATGTGGATTGATCTCTCTTATTTTTGTATCTCATAGTACATATAATGTGCAATAGACGTAGAATTTTGATTTTTATCTGCTCTTCATGGAATAATTAGTCAAATTACTTGAATATCAAATTATCTGCTAAGTATTTTATATCTAATTGCAAGGTGGTTCAAAGCAAACTACAAGCTTTTAAAACTAGGAACTCCAAACTTTCCACTTGTTTTTTTAGTCATTCCTTAGTAGGCCATTGAGGAACATTTTGAAATTGCTCAGAACCCAAGTAACGGAAGTAAACTAAATCGAACTTAGTTTGTCAGTAGGGAAATGGGATGCAATTTGGTGAAGTGATTGCATTAAATTTGGTGGAAAGATATAGAACAACATTAATATTTTTTTTTAAGGAGTAGGACACCAGGAGGAGCAGAGAAAATTGCCCTCGTCAGGCCTGGGCACAAAAAAAAAAACCATTAAACAAAGAGAAACCAGAGTTTGGTAGTGTTGTGACTCGTCTGATATGAAGGGATAGTAAGAGTTGCGTAACAAATATGCAAGAATATTGTGTGTAGTTGTAGGCATAAAAAAGGATCCGTAACTGAAGGAAGACTTAACATCGAGCTGTCCAGGGCAGTCATATTTAAATACAAATTACTTTGAGCTGTAGTATGTTTTGGAGCAATGCATGAAATCACTTTTAGCATTGGTAGCTACTGATAGAGCTTCTGAAGTAGAACTGGGAACAATAGATAGAACTTGGGTATCAATAGAAGAGGTAAGAGTGAGAGCTAAGTGTCAGTAGTATGTGCCATAAAACTTTTCTATTTGGTATTACGAAGGAATAATATACAACTGATATTAAAAGGGGATTTATTTTAGGCCTGTCATGGTTGCTTATAACAAAGGAAGACTTCAGTCACATGGCGGAAATGATTGGATAAAAAAACAAAAATCTGTCATTTTCTAAAAAAGTGAAAGGAATATGAATCTGATTTCCTTAGTAGTATATATTGATGATAAGATACCTAATCCTCTATTTAGTAGAGATAGGTTTGAAATAGTTCTCTCTCTATATGTGTTAGTGAGAATAAATGGAGCGGAATTCTTTCTTATTTCAAGAAGTGAGAAGATATGAAGAGAATTCGCTATTAAATTAAGAGGAAGTGAAATACATAAAGCTAGTAGAACGAGAAATAAAATATTCTTTTCTTAATATTTGGGTGAATAAAGCAAAATTCTGTTTTGTTCAAGTAGCAAAAGGACACTATACATTGTTCACTATCAGTATTCCTTGTTTTCTATAGATGTTATAGGACAAAAATTTGAGTTTTCTTCTTCTCTTTATCTTTGCTTGTATTATGGTATTCATTGGATACCATGAAAGAGTTTACATCAGCTGGATATGAACTTCCCCCTGAGGGTGGGGGCAAGAACACGTCCTCCGTGTTCCCCCGTGTGTCGTAAAAGTCGACTAATGGGAAAGAGTGAGAAGACTGGGAATTTCCTCCCATATTTTCTTCCCTCAAAGATTCAGAATAATATGCTTTGACTTAGCCACCCCCTTACAAGGGGGAATATGGCTCTTGTATATAGGATGTGAAACACTCGTCTAAATGATACATATACAAATTTTTTTTGTATGTTTATGTTACTAGATCTACCACATCAGCAGTAACTATTGTTAAGTTAAGGCTGAGTTTTTGTAATTTTGGATTGCCAGAAATAATTGTTTCTGACAATGCCCCTTATTTTGTGTCTGAGGAGATGGAGTTTTTCCTGAGGAACAATGGCATTAAACACATTACATCTGCTCCTTATAACCCTTCTTCTAACAGCTTAGCCGAAAGGGCAGTAAAAACTTTCAAAGAGGGTCTTAGTAAATTTACTTATGGTGATATTAATGCCAGAGTACAGTATTCAGGTTTTCGTATAATCATAGAAGAACTGTACATTCCTTCACTGGGAAGGCTCAAGCTGTTATGATGTTTAGCCGTAACTTTTGGGGAATTGTAAAAAAATTAAAACTCAAGAAAAAAGGGAGAAGGCACTGCAGAAAGAATGTATATTTGAAAAATTAGTATATAATGTAGATGATGCACTTTTTGAAAAAAAATTATTGTCAAGGTAAGCCTTCGTTAGAAGGTAAAATCTTAAAAGTACATGGTGTTCGTAACTACAAAGTACAACTTCAAAATTTTTGCAATATAGTTTGGAAAAGGACTGTATATTAATACCCAATATTTTACATAAATCCGTTTGGTATTGATTTTAAAAAACAATACTGACGATCTTTCTTCATTGTTTCAGGATGAATGCCATGTTTATGAACACTCCAGAGTTTGCAAAAGTATTTAACTGCAACCCGGAATGAGGAATGGTATCGAAACACACTTGTCCTATTTTCTGATGATATGTTCTACGACTCGAGAGGTGAAATTCTATGACCGTCGTAGGACGAACAACAGCGAAAGCATTTGCCAAGAATGTCTTCATTGATAGGTTAGTTTTACTCAACTCATTCCAGGTTTGGATGTGGAGCTTGGCCGCGAAAGCATGTGCCAAGAATGCTGCATTGATCAAGTGTCCTGTGGGGCGGGCATAATATCAAAGAATAGCCTCACCGTATTCCCTGCGTGTCGTAAAAGGCGACTAAAAGTGGACGGGGCGGGGGGACTAGGAATCACCCCCCCTTGTACCAACCTCCTGTGAGGCATCAAAGAAGAGGGAGAGTAGAGGGGAGTATAACTGCTCCCCAAACTCTTTCTTTTTTGATGTCGGCTACCCCCACTTTTAAAGGGGAAACAGCCATGGTATATGTATGTATGTATGTTTTCCTTAATCCCGAACAAAGCCATTAAATATATGCCAGAATAGTTAATTTGCTTTTGTGATTTATGCAATAAAGTTCTCTTTGAATTTTCAGTTGTAAATTTTAATAGCTTTGAAGCTACACATGAAAGAATTAATCCACAAAAACGATAAATGAAAGTTTTTGGAATTTATTATACATATATTTTTGAGAATGTTTTTGTTCAACATGTCCACCGTCATAAAGTATTCAAACTGACATAGCAATAAGGTGTTTTGAAGGAAGGAAACATTAAATATAAGCCAGAATAGTTTATTTGCTTTTGTGATTTATGCAACAAAGTTCTCTTTGAATTTCCAATTGTAAATTTTAATAGCTTTGAAGCTACACATGAAAGAATTAATCCACAAAAATGATCAATGAAAGTTTTTGGAATTTATAATACATTTATTGTTGAGAATGTTTTTGTTCAACATGTCCGCCGTCATAAAGTGTTACACCTCCTGTGTAAGTAGGTATATTAATCAATAGGTATGTACAAATATTTTTCTTGCGTTACTTTCTATTTTATCTTCTAGGTTCATAGAGCAGTAAAAAACCAGATTTTTGGGACTCGTTTCAATGGTTTATTAGCGAACGAACAAACGAATGTTCCAAAATTTTCTGGCTCTCATGGGTACAAAACATCTAAAAAACAATTCAAATGTAACACAAGAAAACAATTCATGAGTGCTTGTTTACAATTCTGGCTGCTGCTTCTTCTTTCTTTTTCTGTTAATAGATGGCAACCTGCACAATATGGAGGAGCGCCAAATTTAAATTTCCTAAATGTTACCAGGTGTTACATCCCGGCCCCAATGCACTTACTGGGATAGTGCATTATACACTATGTAAGAACTGGGTTGCAATGTTCAGCATCAAATCACAAAACCATACATATCAAAGTACTGTATAGATTACAAAATAATTGAACAAATTTTTAAAGAAAAATATATATGTATAATTATATAATGCACCTCTATTTCTAATTTTCATCCATGGCAGCATTTTCTAGCACAAGTTTTAGTGATGGGCCTCTCATATGTACCTGTTGCTGCTCTCACATTTACACAATGTACCAACCCATCATCACCCTTATGTGCCCCAGTCACTAGTGCTAGTGGCCATTGATTTCTAGGAACATTGTCTTGCTTCAGAAGCACTAAGTCTCCTATCTTAAGATTAGGATGTGTTTTCTGCCATTTTTTGCACTCTTGTAAGATGGGTAGGTACTCCCGTAACCACCTATGCCAGAAAACATCTGCTAAATATTGCGCCTGTTTCCATCAGCGCCGATATGCATCCTTTTAGTCAAACTTCCAAGGGGGTAACACAGGACCTCCACTCAGCATCAGCAGGTGATTGGGTGTCAAAGGTCTTTCATCTCTAGGATCATCGGATAACTTGGTGATAGGCCTACCATTTATGATACCCTCTACAATGGTCAGCAAAGTTACAAAGATTTCGTCATCCATGACTTGTTGTTTCATCACCCCTGCCATTACAGATCTTATGGTTCTAATTTGCCTCTCCCAGACGCCACCCATGTGAGAGGCTCCGGGAGGATTAAATTTCCAAGTGACTTTCCTTTTACGTGGTTTCTTTCTAAATATTTGACGTAGTCTTTGAAACCAGTCTATGCCATGAGGAGTAATGACTCAGGAATCTACTTGTATGGTCATCTTGAGTATCAGTGGCATACACTACTGGGAATGGCTTTACTTCAGCTATCCTTTCTGATTCTTCACAGTTAAATTAAGGCTGCCTGGGCCAATTACTTCTATTTTAATATAGAAAACTTGGTCCCTTTATCCAACGTTCATCACTAACAAGTTCACATTCTGTCATCCCTCTGGATGCATTGTCTCCAGGATTCTCAGTAGTGGATACATATCTCCACTGTGTAGGTGTGGTATTATCCAAAATCTTTGCCACTATTGGCAACATAAGTTTGAAACCTCTTTGCTGTACTCTGTAAATACCATAACACAATAGTGCTATCTGTCCAAAAAATCGATTCTTCTAATATTTTTCCAACTCTTCTTGTAGGAGTTGGTCTAATCTAACTGCTTCTAGTGCTCCTATTCATAGTGCTTCTAGTGCTTCTATTTATGGAATAGTGAAACCCTTTAAAGGTGCAAGTATAGACTTGCCATAATGAGATAGATATAGTTTGATCCTCAAAAACAATCAATAAATATGAAACAGCCCTTTCACCATACTCTGAAGCATCACAAAAATGATGTAACTGGACTGTTGTTACAATTTTGTCTTTTGGTACAACACATCGGGGAATTCTGAACTCCCCAATAATATGGAAATCAGTCAGCCACTGGCCCCATTGTTCCTCCAAGCCCCTTGGCAAGGACTCATCCCATCCTTTTTCCAGCCTGCACAATTGCTGGAATAGCCTTCTTGCCTGTAGCACAAATGGACTCACATATTCTAAGGAATCATACACGGCTGAGTGTGCTAAGTACTCCTCTTTTTGTTCTTGGTTTATCTCTCCTCCTGCACATCAAACCAAAAACAGTTAGACTCAGTGTCCCACAGCATACCAAGTGCACGCTCTGTGGGCAGCTTTTCCATGCTGACATCCAGGGTGGAGAAAAATTTTCCCCATCTGTCTCTAGGTATACTGGTCATTAACTCTGGTAAGTTAGAAACAAACTTTGTAAGACAAAAGCCTCTCTTGGCCGATAGCTGCATCACTTGACCTGTGAGAAGGACTGCAGTCTCTAATGTCTTCACAGATTTCAAGCAGTCATCCACATAAAAATTATGAAGAATAGTGTCCAACACTGCTTGAGGAAATTCTGCCTTAAATTCTCTGGTTGCTTGCTGAAGAGCATAGTTTGCACAGCTAGGACTCCAAACCCCTCCGAAAAGGTGTGAAGTCATGCGGTATGTCATAGCCTTACCTTCTGTATCATCTCCCTGAATCCACAGAAAACGCAGCACATCTCGATCCTCTAGAGGTACTCTCACTTGCAAAAACATTGCCTCAATGTCAGCTATGAAAGTAATGGCTCCCTGTCTGAATCTCAATAAGACTCCTATTAACTTATTTGCCAGGTCAGGTCCTTGCCATACATGGTCATTTAGTGATGACTTTCCAAGCTTTGCAGCACAATCAAATACAATTCTAGTCTTATCAGGTTTCTTAGGATTGTGTACTGGGTGATGTGGCAAGTACCATATATTGCCATCAGCTCTACTCATGTCTTCCAGTGGCATCATTTCAGTATGACCTTTTTCCAAAAGTTTATGAATTTCCTTTGTGTATCTTTCTTTCAGATTTCTATCTTTATCTAATCGCTTTCCCAACATCTGTAAGCGTCGTTCAGCCATACTACGGTTGTCAAGTAGGCAAGGTCTTTCTGCCTTAAAAGGAATATTCAATGCATAGTGACCAATTATTAAAGACTGGTTCTTATCCCAGACTTCTAAAACTTTTAAGTCACTCTGAGACTTACTTAGTGTTTCATAGCTGACTCCTTCCAGGTCCCATAACTTAAACAAGTCCTTCTCCATCATTGAAGTAGTGTGTACAAAATGAGAAGATCTCGCTGTGGGCTTAAAAGGGTCAATAGGACCGTTAATGGCGCAGCCTAATGGTGTATGAATGGTAAATGGCTCACCTGGTTGTCCCTTTTTTACTTCATCAGGTATCAAGAGATAAGCACAATCCTGCTCTACTAGCAGGTGAACCTGATCTACCTCCAACTCAGGTGACCTTAGGTTCTTCAGGTGTGACCACCTTTCAATATCAAGTTGATTTGACAAGTCTAAATTCAATGTTGGCTTAACAGCAACTTCTGGTATACAAAAAGGTTCATGTGTGTCATCAAGATCAGATACAAGAAGAGTAATAACAGGTGAATTAATAGGCACTCTTGTCTGTGCAAAGTAGTGAGTTCCAACTGACGAGCTACACCTCTGGTTCCTAACTTTTCACATAATTCTTCTATGCAATATGTAGTATTTGTCCCTGTGTCCAACAGTGCATATGTATCAACAACAGTATTTATATCCAAACATCTTCCTCTTGCTGGCACTATAGGAAGAGCAAGTCTACTACCTTGTCGGCAGGCGAAGTTACTCACTCTGGGATTCATAAAAGTATTCAGCAGAGTTTTGTTAGTAAACTGTGTTTCTGCTATTGGCATCTGTGATTCTGATGTAGGAGTGTGTGTTGGTGCTTCCTGTATATTAGCAACATCTGCTTTCTTACTTGGGAGATGAAGATACTTGCTGTGTTTCCTTCCACAGCCTTCAATATTACAGATAATTTTTCTTGAACAATCTTTAGCAAGTGTCCCTGAGAAAAACAATTCACACACAGACCCTTAGATTTTACAAGATTCCAACGGTCCTTTACTTTCATAGCCTTAAATTGTGAACAAGATATTACATTATGTTTTTGTCCACAACAAGGACACTTACCGCCTGTCCACTTCCTGCTCTCTGGTCTAAATGTATCCTCAGTTACATAAGCATTGACAGCAAAACTTTCAGCCCCTCTCTTTGGAGCTCTGTTCATCTGATTCTTACCTTTTTCCTTCTTCTGATTCTTACTAATTAATTATCCAAAAGACTTGATCTGAAACCTCGTCAGCAACATCACAAATGAACTTCACAAGATCTGTAATTTCTGGTTCTCTTCTATAGTTGGAGCGACTCTTATGATTAACTTTTACCCATCTTGTGTTCAGATAATAAGGTAACTTTTCCAATATCCTAAGCATAATGTCTCCACTTGCTAGTTGATTGATAGAGTTCATTTCCTTAAGGGACTGAAGACAGCAAGTGAGCTCATCAGCATACTCTCTGAGATCAGCTGATCCCTTCACATCTGGTCTATTGGTAACTTTTCTTATCCATTCACATGTAATATTATAAGGGTTTCCAAATCTTTCTTCTAAAATTTATAAAGCTCCTATATAGCCTTCTTCAGGACTTTTATAATAAGTACTCTTCAGTGCAAGAGCTGCCTTTCCTTTACAGTACTTTCCTAAGCATGCCAGTTTTTGAGCTGCTGGGATTGACAAATACCCTATGGTATCCTTAAATTACCTTATGAATGGCCAATACTCCAAAGCATCACCACTAAATGGATGAATTTCTCCTCCAGGTACTTGCAGAGATTCAACTATAGACTGTTGCTGTGTTCGTGACAGATCCAACACCTGGCTTAAGGCGTCTACTAAAATAGATGCAGCTTTCTTTTCTGAATCTTCTATTTCAACATTAGAGGAGTCCACTGATACTCTTGAGGGTTTTCTCAGGTGTTCTATAGGTGTACTTTCAAATCTTGGGATTTCACTGGTCACTTTTGGGCATCCCGGTGTATTTATAGGTATGGTTACATGTGTGATGGGACCAAACCCTTCAGTTTGCAGCTTGTGTTCTGAAGTTTCATTAGAATTAACTTCTTCCTTCAACTTGTTGAGTTCCTCCATCGATCTCTGTTTTTCCCTCTTAAGCATCAGTTCACTCTCCAATTTTTCCCTTTTTAACTCAAATAATTGTTTTTCATTCTGCAACAATAGCTGTCGATTCTGCACTTCGACCTGTTGTGCTCTTGATAATTCTTGAATTCCTACTTCTAAGTCCTTGTTCTTTTCTTTGAATGCCAATTGTTTCTCTGGCACAGCATTTTCTGGTATATCATCATCCAAAAACTTATTACCCTCTTGGCTCTTGTCACAAGCTTCCTCTTCCTGTGAAGCTATCCAGTTAAATAAGGCGTCTTAAAATTCCATATTCCGAGTCATAACTTCCATTTTATGTACTTTGGCTTCTTCAAGCTGATCTTCGTCGTGCAATAACTCAAGAAGCTCAAGTTGAGGTGTTTCAAATACAGTAACATACTCAGAGTAAGCATCCATCTTCCCCTTTACTCGAAGAA
The DNA here is from genome assembly GCA_037179515.1 of Halocaridina rubra. NCBI lineage: Eukaryota > Metazoa > Arthropoda > Malacostraca > Decapoda > Atyidae > Halocaridina > Halocaridina rubra. Next base: position 1,908 of record JAXCGZ010014135.1, on the reverse strand, counting down.
GGTTCTTGGCATGACCAGTTAACTTGTCGATAGCAGTTATCTGTCTGGTAAGAGCTCCCTTTGCCCAGCCTTGTTTCTTCTTGGCATCAGCTACAGGTCTACCTGATCACGAGCAATGTCCTTCAAAGCGATTTCTTCTCCTTCTGCTACCTGAGTTATTAAATCTCTGGTCTGTTCTGTGTTCATCTTGTATTTAGTATGTTTGCAGGATATTTTTAAACTTCAGGAATGGCCAAAAATTTTGGACTGTTACACCTCCTTTGTAAGTAGGTGTTTACCTAATTGGTAATCACCAGGTTTGCGCTAATATTTTTCTTGCGTTACTTTCTATTTTATCTTCTAGGTTCATAGAGCAGTAAAAACCAGATTTTTGGGACTCGTTTCAATGGTTTATTAACGAACGAACAAACGAAACGTTCCAGAATTTTATGGCTGTCATGGGTACAAAACATCTAAAAAACAATTCCAATATAACACAAGAAAACAAAACATGGACTGCTTGTTTACAATTCTGGCCGCTTCTTCTTTCTTTTTCTATTACTATAGGCAACCTGTACAATATGGAGGAGTGCCAAATTTAAATTTCTTAAATGTTACCAGGTGTTACATAAAAGTATTCAAACTGACATAGCAATAAGGTATTTTGAAGGAAGGAAAACATTAAATATATGCCAGAATAGTTTATTTGCTTTTGTGATTTATACAGCAAAGTTCTCTTTGAATTTCCAGTTGTAAATTTTAATAACTTTGAAGCTACACATGAAAGAATTAATCCAGAAAAATGATAAATGAAAGTTTTTGGAATTTATAATACATATATTGAGAATGTTTTTGTTCAACATGTCTGCCGTCATAAAGTATTCAAACTGACATAGCAATAAGGTATTTTGAAGGAAGAAAAATACATTTTATTAGTCTTCATGCAACCCGTTTACACTCAATCTCCTTCCTCCAATCCCTTTATGAAAATATTGATCTGTGGAAAATAGAATATATCATCATGTCTAGTGCAGCAACAAATGAGCGAGGGAAGTATAGTTCTCTGAAGTCTGCATAAGTTGGGGTTTCGTTCCCACTGTCCTAAGAGCCTGTAAATCTGATCATCAATGCAAACTCGTGGCTTGAACTGATAGCTCCGGACCTTTCTGATAGTGGGTCAATTCTAGGCACAGTAGAACTATCCTTGGAGAGGGACTTAAAGGACAGCTTGAAGACTCTAATTTAAGGTTTTTCCTCCCTAAAAGTGCCTATTATACACAGGGTATTAATACACATATGTCATGCTCAGATAATACTAAACGCCTGTCACTGCCATGCAGTAATAATAATAATACCGTAAGTTGGTTAATTATTTTTACCGTCGTTAATTATCATTCACGTCTGTTGTTCTCATCGCAAGCGAATTCATCTTAAATTTTTTATTTGATTTTTGTTCAATTTTCATATACTGTATTTATTTTAAAGAACAAGGCTTTATCAAGAATGCCTCATTTTTTTTTTTTGCCCAACTACTCTATTGTGCTTTATAATCATTATATACAATTCAGTTTACTTACGGCTCATCACTGTTTACTCAGAAAATAGTTTAATTAAATTTGAGAATCTCTGTAGGACCCAAGTCACAAAATCGAGGAGTTGTAAGCTTGCAAATGACTGTATACACACATAACTTTAGTGAGGAATAATGCATTATGCAATTCATAATTAAAGGAGAATTTGAGTCATCTTTCCGCTGACTGTTGAGTTCCAAAAAAAGTTTGTGCATCATGTTCAGTTATATATGGTGCTTGTTAGTGTATAAATGGCAAATGTAATCTATATATCCTGTGATACACAATATATTCTTCAAAAATTACCAAAGAATAGGTATTGAAGAGGAGTCACGTACTTAAACAATCAAATAAATAT
>JAXCGZ010014134.1:32500-34389 GCA_037179515.1 Halocaridina rubra | reverse complement strand
ATATATATATATATATATATATATATATATATATATATATATATATATATATATATATATATATATATATATATATATATATATATATATATATATATATATATATTTATATATATATATATATATATATTATATATATATATATATATATATATATATATAAATATATATATATATATATATATATAGATATATATATATATATATATATATATATATATATATATATATATATATATATATATATATATATATATATATATATATATATATATATATATATATATATATATATATATATATATATATATATATATATATATATATATATATATATATATATATATATATATATATATATATATATATATATATATATATATATATATATATATATATATATATATATATATATATATATATATATATATATATATATATATATATATATATATATATATATATATATATATATATATATATATATATATATATATATATATATATATATATATATATATATATATATATATATATATATATATATATATATATATATATATATATATATATATATATATATATTATATATATATATATATATATATATATATATATATATATATATATATATATATATATATATATATATATATATATATATATATATATATATATATATATATATATATATATATATATATATATATATATATATATATATATATATATATATATATATATATATATATATATATATATATATATATATATATATATATATATATATATATATATATATATATATATATATATATATATATATATATATATATATATATATATATATATATATATATATATATATATATATATATATATATATATATATATATATATATATATATATATATATATATATATATATATATATATATATATATATATATATATATATATATATATATATATATATATATATATATATATATATATATATATATATATATATATATATATATATATATATATATATATATATATAATATTATATATATATATATATATATATATATATATATATATATATATATATATATATATATATATATATATATATATATATATATATATATATATATATATATATATATATATATATATATATATATATATATATATATATATATATATATATATATATATATATATATATATATATATATATATATATATATATATATATATATATATATATATATATATATATATATATATATATATATATATATATATATATATATATATATATATATATATATATATATATATATATATATATATATATATATATATATATATATATATATATATATATATATATATATATATATATATATATATATATATATATATATATATATATATATATATATATATATATATATATATATCTATATATATATATATATATATATATATATATATATATATATATATATATATATATATATATATATATATATATATATTATATATATATATATATATATATATATATATATATATATATATATATATATATATATATATATATATATATATATATATATATATATATATATATATATATATATATATATATATATATATATATATATATATATATATATATATATATATATATATATATATATATATATATATATATATATATATATATATATATATATATATATATATATATATATATATATATATATATATATATATATATATATATATATATATATATATATATATATATATATATATATATATATATATATCTATATATATATATATATATATATATATATATATATATATATATATATATATATATATAT
>JAXCGZ010014134.1:22500-27500 GCA_037179515.1 Halocaridina rubra | reverse complement strand
TCAGGGAATTTCTTGTTGCTCACATAAATACTGGGTCAGAGAGCATTATAATAACTGTTGTATACAACCCACCAAGGAACCAAAATAGGCTTGAAATTTATGAGGAAAGTCATATAGGTACGATTGAAGTCATAAACTCAGTTGTTAACATGGCGCGGGAGAAAAAATGTAGGATTTTGATTATGGGAGACTTTAATCACAAAGAGATAGATTGGATAAATCTTGACCCACACAGTGGTGAGGACTCATTTGGGGCAAGATTCCTAGATTGCGTACAAGGGAATTTCCTACACCAACATGTAATGGAACCAACAAGAGCCAGGGGTGGGGATGAGCCATCACTACCTGATCTGATGTTCACAGATAATGTGTTGGATATTGAAAATATTGAGTATGAACCACCAATTGGAAAGAGTGACCACTGTGTGTTGTTGATGGAGTATATCATTGAAGACATTCTTCCTGAGAGTAGAGGCACTGAGGACATGAGGAGGAACTATCCGAAAGGAGATTACATCAAAATGAATGAGCTTTTTGCAGTTATTGACTGGAGAACCTTATTTTACAACAAATCTGTACAAGAAATGTATGACATCTTTTGTGAGAAATATGGGAAGATAGTAGATTGCTGCATACCTGTCACCAAAGTAGGTGTAATTCATGCCAGAGAGAAATGGTTCGATAATGGGTGTAAAAGAGCTAAGGAGTGGAGAGACAAATGCTGGAAAAGGTATAGGAGGAGAAAAAACATAAATGCCTGGCAAACCTACAAAAGAGCAAGAAATGACTACCTAAGTAAAAGGAGAGACGCAGAGAGAGATTATGAGAGGGACATCACCAGGAAGGCTAAAGAAAATCCCAAGCTTTTCCACAGCTTTATCAGAGGAAAACTGAAGGTAAAAGAACAGGTTTTAAGGCTAAAGAGAGCGGATGGAAGCATCACTGAGACGGACGAAGAGATCTGCAAAGAATTGAACAAGGAGTTTCAGTCAGTATTTACAGTAGAAAATACCCCACCCCCTCAGATTGCAGTGATAGAAGCTCAAGGGCCGGTACTAGAGAACATCAACCTTACAGCCACAGAGGTATGCAAAGCGCTGATGGATTTAGATGTTCATAAAGCTACAGGTCCTGATGACATATCCCCTCATGTGCTTAAAAAATGCGCAAACACAATATCAGTGGCACTAAGTATCATATTTAAGGAGTCACTGGAGTCGGGGGAGATTCCAAGATGCTGGAAACAAGCAAATGTGATACCTATATTCAAAAAGGGAAGGAGGGATACGGCTCTGAACTATAGACCAGTTTCCTTGACCAGCATAGTTTGCAAACTTATGGAGAAACTACTAAGGAAACATATCTCTCTTCACTTGGAATCCTTCAACTTTTTGTCAGTGAGGCAACATGGCTTCAGAGAAGGAAGATCAACAGTAACAAACTTATTAGAATTTTATGATGAGGTAAGCCAAATCTTACAGGAAAGAGAGGGCTGGGCAGATTGCATATTCCTAGACTTCCAGAAAGCGTTTGACACTGTTCCACATGGGAGACTTATTAGGAAGCTGCAATCAATGGCTAGAATAGGTGGAAATGTCTTGGAATGGATAAAAACTTACTTAGAAGGAAGGGAACAGAGGGTTAGAGTAAGACACTCAGTGTCTGAATGGAGAAGAGTTAGTAGTGGAGTTCCACAGGGTTCAGTTTTAGGGCCACTTTTGTTCCTTGTATATGTAAATGACCTACCAGAGTCTGTAAATTCATTCATGAATATGTTTGCAGATGATGCAAAGATTGTGAAGAAAGTAAAAAACGAGAACAATGGTAGAGAACTTCAGGAGGATCTAAATAATCTGCATGAGTGGTCAGAAAAGTGGCTAATGAAATTCAATACCTCAAAATGTAAGGTAATGAGAATGGGTACAAGTGCAAGAAGGCCCAAGCTTGACTACTCGGTGGCTGGAGTACAACTTCAAGAGACAGAAAATGAGAGAGATCTAGGAGTAAACATACTGGCAGATTTGTCTCCAGAAATACATATAAATGGCGTAGTAAGGGCAGCATATGCATTCTTATCAAACGTAAGGGTAGCCTTCAGGCACATGGACAAGGAAATGTTCAGAAATATTTATGTAACCTATGTGAGGCCAAAACTCGAATATGCAGCCCCCTTTTGGAATCCGCACTTGAAAAAGCACATAGCTAAGCTTGAAAAAGTTCAAAGACATGCCACGAAACTGGTGCCAGAAATACGCAATCTCGGTTATGATGAGAGGCTGAGGGAATTAGACTTGCCATCACTCGAAGCTAGAAGAGTAAGGGGGGATATGGTGACAGTCTTTAAATTCCTTCATGGTTATGATAGAGTGGATAGGGATCGATATTTCGATATGGCTGGCTCTAGAACTAGAGGTCATAGTTTGAAGCTTCGGAAGAAAACTTGTTTGCAGGATGTAAGGAAATACTTTTTCAGTGTAAGAGTAGTTGATAATTGGAATTCGCTAAGCGAGGAGGTAGTTAATGCTATCTCAATCCATAGTTTTAAGGACAGGTATGATAAGTATCACTAAGTCTAAAAATGGAACCGATCAGGAGACGGGAAGATACGAGCTTTGGGCTCTTTCCCGTAAACACAATTAGGTAATCACATATATATATATATATATATATATATATATATATATATATATATATATATATATATATATATATATATATATATATATATATATATATATATATATATATATATATATATATATATATATATATATATATATATATATATATATATATATATATATATATATATATATATATATATATATATATATATATATATATATATATATATATATATATATATATATATATATATATATATATATATATATATATATATATATATATATATATATATATATATATATATATATATATATATATATATATATATATATATATATATATATATATATATATATATATATATATATATATATATATATATATATATATATATATATATATATATATATATATATATATATATATATATATATATATATATATATATATATATATATATATATATATATATATATATATATATATATATATATATATATATATATATATATATATATATATATATATATATATATATATATATATATATATATATATATATATATATATATATATATATATATATATATATATATATATATATATATATATATATATATATATATATATATATATATATATATATATATATATATATATATATATATATATATATATATATATATATATATATATATATATATATATATATATATATATATATATATATATATATATATATATATATATATATATATATATATATATATATATATATATATATATATATATATATATATATATATATATATATATATATATATATATATATATATATATATATATATATATATATATATATATATATGAATCATTTTTTTTTTTTTTTTTTTTTTTACCCCGACCGGGACTCGAACCTAGGACTTATGATTACTAAGTCAAGGCGCTACCACTACACCACAGAAGGTTAAAAGGAACCCAACCCTATAGCTTATATCTGCTATACTTAGGAATGAACGCATTCTAACTGAATGCCACTATGTTTATATTACAGATTCCCCAACCTCGCTCGTGGCTTCATTTTAGCATTTAATTCAATTCCCAATCTCATTCGGGCCATGAAATTATCAAATAAGCACATTACATATGTGAAAACATGAATCATTTTTTTTTTACCCCGACCGGGACTCGAACCTAGGACTTATGATTACTAAGTCAAGGCGCTACCACTACACCACAGAAGGTTAAAAGGAACCCAACCCTATAGCTTATATCTGCTATACTTAGGAATGAACGCATTCTAACTGAATGCCACTATGTTCATATTACAGATTCCCCAACCTCACTCGTGGCTTCATTTTAGCATTTAATTCAATTCCCAATCTCATTCGGGCCATGAAATTATCAAATAAGCACATTACATATGTGAAAACATGAATCATTTTTTTTTTACCCCGACCGGGACTCGAACCTAGGACTTATGATTACTAAGTCAAGGCGCTACCACTACACCACAGAAGGTTAAAAGGAACCCAACCCTATAGCTTATATCTGCTATACTTAGGAATGAACGCATTCTAACTGAATGCCACTATGTTCATATTACAGATTCCCCAACCTCACTCGTGGCTTCATTTTAGCATTTAATTCAATTCCCAATCTCATTCGGGCCATGAAATTATCAAATAAGCACATTACATATGTGAAAACATGAATCATTTTTTACCCCGACCGGGACTCGAACCTAGGACTTATGATTACTAAGTCAAGGCGCTACCACTACACCACAGAAGGTTAAAAGGAACCCAACCCTATAGCTTATATCTGCTATACTTAGGAATGAACGCATTCTAACTGAATGCCACTATGTTCATATTACAGATTCCCCAACCTCGCTCGTGGCTTCATTTTTGCATTTAATTCAATTCCCAATCTCATTCGGGCCATGAAATTATATATATATATATATATATATATATATATATATATATATATATTATATATATATATATATATATATATATATATATATATATATATATATATATATATATATAATATATATATATATATATATATATATATATATATATATATATATATATATATATATATATATATATATATATATATATATATATATATATATATATATATATATATATATATATATATATATATATATATATATATATATATATATATATATATATGTATATGTATATATATATATATATATATATATATATATATATATATATATATATATATATATATATATATATATATATATATATATATATATATATATATATATATATATATATATATATATATATATATATATATATATATATATATATATATATATA
>JAXCGZ010014134.1:0-17500 GCA_037179515.1 Halocaridina rubra | reverse complement strand
TTATTATTATTATTTTTATGCTACATTATTGAACTGTTTTTTTCTCTGAGTGTAGAATTCTTTTAATGTTTAAGGAATTATAATCTACTCTTGTCAGGCAATTCAGTTATATGTATCTTGTTAATAATTATGACATATTGTAAGGCAACTCAACTTTTCAATAACTTATCTATAATTTTAAAAAGGTAAGACTTTCGTATTCATATGTTAATTTATTCATATACCTTTACTTGGTCATTACAATATGTTATTTCTTTATAAATATAATGACTCCAGGATCCGACTGGGGGGCAGGATTAATTTGTTTTATTAAACCATATTTACCCATATGTTGTCACTTCTTCATCACATTGCTTCAATTCCCCCACACCCACCCACACGAGACTACTGACCTAGCAGAGGTGAAATATTCAATTGGTTCGATTCGCCTATACACATTCCTTCACCATTCATACCTGCCTCTTGCACTCTCTCTTCCCTGCTCCACTGACATACCACGGCAGAAAATCCTTACTCATCTACCCCATGGGTGACCAAAGCAGAGAGGAGTAATTGATGCATGTTCCACATCTGGTGAATGTGTGCACTTTGCCTCGGCCACCCCCTTACAAACTGCGGCAATTGTAAATGTGTAAGTATGTATGTTATCATATGATTACGAGGCATATTATATTCATAAAACGTTTTTTTTATCTCTATTCAGCCATGAATTATGATCTTTTTATAAGGTAGGTCATCTGTACAGCGCATCCATTTTCATACAGATATATATTATGACTTGGCAAGGGGGCAAGTTTCCCTTATAATTAGACTCATACCTATTCAGCCATGAATTATGTCCTGGATAGGGGGTAGGTCATCCTTTTGAATAGCTTTATACTTAGTCATCCATGAATTAAAAAATGGCTGGGTCATTATCTATGGCTGAAAATAGGTAGATCTAATCATGCAGATGACCTGTTTAGTAATAAAGTTATAATCTATTCATCTATAGATCAAACCCTGACTAGGGGAAATGTCAACTCTATAAGGCATCAAACTGCAACTTGAAATCTATTATGACTTGGTTAGGGCAAGGTCATAACTACGACAATATTAATGGATTAAGCTAAAACCTAAGACAAGGTTTAGGGGGAAAGTCATACTTATAATCATAATCGTCTTTCTCCATTCATAAATTTTTGCCTGGATTGGGAGATGGTCACTTATATGATAAGTCATTTATCACATTTATTTGTAATGACTAATCAAACAGTAACAACAACATACCTATGACCTGAGTAAAATTCAGATCAGCATTTTCATAGTTTACCTAATGATTTTTAGCCAAAAATTATGACCTGCTTAAGCTTCAGGTCAAATTATTCACTACCTAGTTATTTAAATATAGAAACATGTTCAAATGTTTTTCATTCAGTCTTCCCATCTACCTCCAACTCTGGAACTTTCTTCCTACTTTTGTCTTTTCTAATTCTTATGACCTATCTTTCTTCAAAAAGCAGATCTATCATCATCTCAGGACATAATCCTCCATATCTCTAGGTCCTCTGTTCTTTGACTATTTTTTCTGTCTGTCATTTTCCTTTGTGTAACATTACCTCATCTCTGCCTTGTCCTTAACCTTTTTCTTTTTTTTCGTTTTGGTGTTTTCTCTTGCCGGTGCCATTATTGATGAGGGCAGTTTTGCCTGTCCCGGTGTCACACTCATAAAAAAACATATGCTAGCATTTTATATAGCTTTTAGTTACTGTAACTTTTGATAAAATATCAAGATGTTTCGATAATTCCTAATCTTGGCAGCGTTTATGAACTTTTTCAATTAGCCTAACGTTTTGAAACACTTTCAAGATAGTTGAATGTGTACCAGCGCTATGAAACATTTTCATCACACCTAATGTTTGATACCTTTTTTGGACGATTGCTAACGTTTTGATGCATTTCCTTATGTTTCACACATATGAATTAAAAGTAATATTTGATAATATTTTAAAACATCTTTGGCAAACCTAAATTTTGCAAAAGTTTGATTTTTCAATCATCCTCACATGTTTGCTAACGTTTTGAAAAGTTTATGTTTATCAACATTTTGTAAATTTTCTTTTTATAGTGTCGCTTGCTACTGTTTGAAACTCTTTACTAGCCTTTCAAATTGTTTTTCACCTGCCTAATATTTGCTAGTATTTTGAAACACATTCTCAGTCCAACGCTTGCTACCCTTTTGATACCTTTAACCTAACGTTTGCCAATGTTTTGAAACGTTGTCATCCATTTTAACGCTTGCTCTGTATTGAAGCCATCTGCTAACGGTTTGAAAAGATTTCAAGCCACTTAAAATATGCTATTTTTTTGACAATATCAATCAGTATTACTCTTGCTTTTATTTTGAACCATTTACCCAAAGTTTTGAATAATTTTCATTCATTTTAGCTCTTCTTATTGCGTGAAAGCCTTGCCAGCATTGCAGTCTGACGTTTGCTCAATTTCTAATATAATTTCAAACAGTCTAAAGTTCGTTAACATATGAAACGTTTATTCCAAATTTTGCTGACGTTTAAAAAGTTTTCAACTGGAAAAAAAAACAATATTAGAGATCAATGACGAGAATATAACAAACAAGCTCTGGTAAATAAATCTAAATGTGTGACTGCAAAATAAAAAACATATAGAATAATATCAATAAATCAAGAAATTAAGACAAATAGAGATGTGTGGTTACAAAAGCAAGAAAAAAATATTTTAGAGAAAATAGAGACTGACATTTGGGTACGAGTAAAAACGAGTACAAATTAGATATATGCAGTAAAAGATGAAAAACGTTTAAAACTATTTAATATGATACAGCTAGTTTGTAGATTAAAATACATGTTTACAACAATAATAATAATAATAATAATAATAATAATAATAATAATAATAATAATAATAATAATAATAAAAATAATAATAATAATAATAATAATAATAATAATAATAATAATAATAATAATAATAATAATAATAATAATAATAATAATAATAATAATAATAATAATAATAATAATAAAAATAATAATAATAATAATAATAATAATAATAATAATAATAATAATAATAATAATAATAATAATAATAATAATAATAATAATAATAATAATTATTATTACTAATAATAATAATTAAAATAATAATAGTAATAATAATAATAATAATAACAATAATAATTAAAAAAAAAATAATAAAATTAATAGTATTAATAATAATACTAATAAAATAATAATAATAATAATAATAATAAAAATAATAATAATAATAATAATAATAACAATAATAATAATAATAATAATAATTATAGATAATAATAATGATATTATTAATAATAATATTGATAATAATAATGATATATAATAAAAATAATAATAATAATTATAATGATAATAATAATGATATTATTAATAATAATAATTATAATGATAATAATAATGATATTATTAATAATAATATTGATAATAATAATGATATATAATAAAAATAATAAAAATAATGAATAATAATAATAATAATAATAATAATAATAATAATAATAATAATAATAATAATAATAATAATAATAATAATAATAATAATAGCAATAATAACATAATAATAATAATAATAATAATAATAATAATAATAATAATAATAATAATAATAATAATAATAGTAATAACAATAATAATAGAAATAAATCTAATAATAATAATATTAATAATAATAATAATGATAATAATAATAATAATAATAATAATAATAATAATAATAATAATAATAATAATAATAATAATAATAATAATAATAATAATAATAATAATAATAATAATAATAATAGTCGCAACTCATAGGACACGCTGTCCTAATCTAAAAACACACAAATGATATAATTATCACCCCCCAAAGTGTCGATGTTGCAAAAGAATTATAACTAAATGAACAAATGTACGAAAGTGCTGATGGTAGGGGTGTCATGACTCTCAGGGCACGCTGCCCTAATCTAAAATTACAAGCATAATAATAAATTAGCACCCACCAAAGTTTGTGTGTAGCAAAAGAATAGCATCTAAATGGTCGTCTGTAAGCAGTTGCTGGCACACTTCAGTAACAGATTATCTGTGGAGTAACATATCAGCCACTCCAGGCAGTAATGCGAAGACTGTTAGCATTGGGTGTGTCACTCAACTTACACGAAAAATACTTAGGCACATCACCTGCTCTGCTCACCTGTCACGCTGGTCTGTATCCTAATCGAAGACGAGAAGACACCACAATATGTCTCCTAACCAAGAGACCACAGCGACGGTACTTGTAGGGGTGAGAGAAGTGGTCGTAGTGCTCGATAGTCACACTTAGATACCGTTCGGTATTCTTGCGGTGGATGATAGGCAAATGAGCAGCAGCAAGTATCTTCTGCTTGTAAAGGGAGAGGGAGCCATCTGAGGGATCATCTGCAGGTAAAGGCAGCCCGTAGGCAGTCTTGGCAAGGAGGTCGACTGTGTCATTCGCTAATATACCGATATGTGATGGGGTCCACAGGAAGTGTACAACTAGAGAATGTTCGATGGCAGTGGAAAGCTGACATAATATGCGGTTGACAAGGTTACGAGCTTCTGGCTTTGGGGGAGGAAAGGGCACAGAGAGCAGACTGCGTGTTGCAAATAATCAGACAATGCTCCTTGTGTGCAGCAACAAACAAACTTTATTTCCATTTCATTATACAATGGGTATTCGTCAGCCGGGACAAGCCCCAACCCCCCACTGTGGTGTCCAACCACAGCAGTTCCTGCCAGTAAACAGCTTAAACTCTCGGTCTTGGACGGGAACCGATCTTTCGACCTCGTGAATGCGAAGCCAGCGCGTTACCACTGTACTAGCCAGCAGTAGATTAATAGCATCCACAAGTCTATGCATTTCACATGACTCAGAGCTCAATGAGTTTTGCAGATGGCAACTGACCCAGCCACCAAGAGGCGGTTCCATATTAGGCGAAAAGATTGCACAGGCCGCTCTCCCGTCTACTTGCAGATAGCCATTAGCATATAGCGTGTGGGTGGCAGGGAGGGCTAAAGTCACTTTGGCTATGGTTTTCAAGGCTTGTTGTTTCTGCAAACAGGGTAGACCCCTCTTCTAAACTGGTGTGTAGGAGTCAGCTGGGTGAGTAATCCTCCAGGGGAGTGGACCGTGGTCAATTTCTTCATCTGGAACATTAATATCCAATCTCTGCAGACTCGAGCAAACAGTTCAAACAAGGCACATCCATCAGGCTGGAGTTAAGGACAATATGCAGCAGGATTGAGCGATGCTCTAATGACGTGTAAGTAGTTTGGAGAAAGATAAGAAGCATAGAGGCATTTAACTGTGAAGTATGTCATGTTAGCATATCCGTTTTACTAAAGGAGGAAGACGGAGCTCCTTCACCATGTTAGCAATCCTAGTGGCGATTGAGCAGCCCAGGATGAGTCGCATGGCATTATTTTGGAACTTTTTTAGGGATCCAATGCCTACGTTAAGAGCTGGCTTAGAGCAGGAGTGATATAATCGACAACTAAACAAATATATGTTATGTAGATACTTTTGGCTACTGGGATAGAGACCCCTGCAGCATTGTTAGTGAGCCACTGGAGGGGTGTTAGGCCTCGGTGCAGTTGAGTCAGTAGATCTTGAACTATTGGATGAACATGTTGCTGTGCTGGTGTGGTGAGAGTAACCCAAACAGGCATACGCAGGTACAGGTACTGTGCACTGAGTGGCATAATGCTGGTGCCCACCAGGAAATCCGAAAGTGTAGATAAATAGATAGATACGTTTATTGGCCACCTCTTTTCAAAAGTATAATCTTTACAAAAGGAATATTTGGTCCATATTACAATGAATAAATACAATAGATTTTGTACAATCATCAAATAAGTAAGTGAATTTTGAATTAATATACATTGTACTAATACCTGAATGATACCATATCACGTTTACACCATCACCAAGTCTCAGTTGTTCTAGTTTACGTTAACAAATTTCTAATATAAATCTAATACAAAGAAAGGAGCCTATGTATAATTTGACAAACGACTTCGTAGTCAGTTCTCACTAATAATAAGTCAATGGCTGTGGTAACATATGTTTGCCTTATCTGTGTCGAAATTGGACAATTTTCTATTACATGAGTTTCTGTCTGGATTTGGCTCAGGAACACAACCTCTCCTCTATGGGTAGGCGACCCCTACCTCTCCTATTCCAACGGCCTGTTTCAACAGCCAATGAATGGGCACTTAACCGCATTCTTGTCCATGATATACGTTCTATTTCATTCACTTTCAACCACTTAGTATAGATGTCATGAATCACTAGATTTGGGTTTACAGTTCTATAAAACATGTTCCTGTTTGAGCTAGAGTTTCTAAGTTTTAATTTCAGTTCAGACAGTGCTTCCTCAATATCATTATTATTTTCTGTGATTAGGTTATGTATATACCTGGAAACAGAGTCATTATAACCAAGTACCACCCTTATAGCATGGCTCAAAGGGTCATCATCCAATGTATTCCTTTCAATCCACATCTTCTTGAAGAATTTCCTTTGCTTTGATCTAATCAACGCTTGTATCGGTGGTACACCCAGTTCTACCATACACACATCATTGCTAGTAGTTTTTCGAACTCCCAAAAGTTGTTTAATACACCACTTATATTGTTTTTCTATGGGCTTGATATTAGCATTTAACCATGACTCGCATGCGTATAATAAAGTTGACATAATGACAGCATCGAAAATTTTCTTTTTAAATACAAATGGCACATCATTATTTCTACTTATAAATGAAACAAATTTCAGTGTATGAAACATCTTACTACTTGCATGCAGCTTGATAGCTGATGAGGGAGAACCATCATCGGTAAAGGGGCTTCCTAGATAAACGTACTGATTACAGTAACTAATCACATCAGATTTACATACTATAGGCTCTTTTTCTTCCCCAGTACCATTTATAACCATGAATTTTGTTTAACTGTTATTAACAATCATACCTTGAGAATTGCAAAATTCATATAAAATCCTTATCTTATATTCCATACTGTCCCTTGTTGTTGATAACAAAATAGTGTCATCCATCATAACCATAATATGCATCCAAGCAAGGAAACCATCTAAAGGGCAATTTCGCTTTATCATCTGTATCATATCATTCACATACAAAACAAATAATATACATGATGTTGGCGAACCTTGGCGCACATCGACAGTAGCTGCAAAAAGAGAGGTACCAATTATACTATCTGTGTATTGGTTTGCAGCTACCAAGGCCTTGAGCATAGTCATTCCACATCCCATTCTTTTAAGAACAGAAAATAACTTATTTCTAGGCACACAATCATACGCTCTCCTAAAATCTACAAAAATGTCACAAAAAGCATCAATTTTTTCCTCCTAGCTATATCCATTAATAGCCTCAAAGTCACTATATGCTTCACACATCCTCTCCCCGCTTGATTTCCTGCTTGCTCTCTACATGGCTTTAACCATTGGCTGAGACGAGCACACAAGACCATACCATAAATATTAGCTAAGCTATTAATTATATTAATAGCTCTGTAATTACCCAGAGAAGCTCTATTTCCTCGTTTGAATATTGTGTGCAGTTTTTCCGCTATCCAACCTACTGGGTATAAACCGGACAAAAACATGTTATTGAATAATGTAGCAATTAGCAATATCCACTCAAAAGGTAACACTTTAAACAAGCCAGGGGGTAGTCCGTCGGGTCCACTAGCCGTATTGCTCTTTAACCTTTTTATCTGATTCTGCACTTCAGCTGGCGTAATAGGATCATCTAATATAGGCATAGTTACATCCGTGTGAAAATCGTCTATACCAAGGTTGTCCACATTAGGCGGCATAAATATTTGTTCAAAATAATCTTTGAATTGTTCATCACTTGGTTTGAACTCTGAATTGCCCTGATTTTCCATGATTTGTCCTTTCCAATCTATTGCACTCCAAAGTCGAGCTTGATCATTCTCCTCCAACAATGTATCCCATCTACTCTGATCATTGTTTACTAATGTTCCTACAGGGTTCCCACGAGATACACTAGTAGAGGCACAATCAAATAAAGCATTGCCAATCTGTACAGCTGACGAATCTATATCTTCATCTATATCCAATTCTAACCTACTATTGTTCAGCTTAGTCAGAAACATATCGACATCTAGCTTTTGAAACTGAATTGATCTTTTGGTCAGCCGATTATAAGCAGTTGATACATTACTACACTCTGCTCCATGCATACCTAACTCTGATGCTCTTAACTTAATTAACTCAAGAGAGACGGAAGAAGGCTGCAATGTAATTGCAATAGGAGCATGATCTGATGGTAACGAGTCATTATCAATTACCTCAAAACCACTTATAAACTTAACCATGATCTTTGATACTATGCAAGTGTCTATTTCAGAAATCCCTTCTCTTCCTCTTCGAAAAGTCTTTCTGCTTTGGTAATGAGAATGAGGTGTTTTTAGATTATTTACAACAAGTAGCTGTTCTTCTATACACATACCAAGCAAAGCTAGAGCATTGTCATTAGGAGTGGGTATTGGGTCGGGAATAAAAGGGTACCAATATTCCAACAAGCCTAATCGCTCTGTGAGTTCCCCAATGGAAATCCCATACCGGGCATTCATATCACCTATCACCACACATCCATTACTACCTTCACTAGTTTTGATCTTCTCTTGGATTGTACATCCATTGCGGGGAGTAAAAATCCTGCTTTTTTTCCGAGGAGATGAGGAGGCCACATGATGGAGAAGATTCATAAAACGCACAAAGAATACAGTGAAGATGTTTTGGAGAGTCTGAGTGTATACAGATGTCATTCGCGTAACAAGTGATTGTGATTCCAGGAACGTTAGGAAGTAGGGAGAGAAGGCGGTGCATAAGAATATTAAAAATAAAAAATGGACTGAGGACACCTCTCTATGGAGTACCAAGGTCATAGCGCCTAGTGTTGCTAATAGCCCCCTTAATTTAAAGAGGACACGGGACGATCTAATACTAGGATACCCTCGCCTCCATCTCAGAAGATTCCCTTTTACACCGAAATCTACTAGCTGGTCAAGGATAACATCCCTGTTTGCAATATTGAAGGGACTTTTTAGATCAAGAAAGGCCACAACCTTGGTGGGGAAGAAGTGGGTATACATCTTGAGGAGGCAGTGATGCGTGCTGCATTGTGGCAGAAAACCACACAGTCTCGGTGAGAGGTTGTCCTGGAGCCGGAACATGAGTCGGTTGAGGAAAATGCACTCCATCACTTTACTGAAGCAAGATGTGAGGGAAATTGTTCTGAGTTTGTCAGTGCTAAGCTTGGGATTAGGTAAAATAAGGCTAGTCGTCCAGGCTTGAGGCAAGTATCCGTGACAGAGATAGAGGTTGTATAACTGGGGAAGGGTACTTTCAGGAGAAGGCGGAGGACAGAATATGTAATGCTGTCATCACCTGGGGCTGTTCTTTTTACCTCTAGGAAGCCCACAAAGTAATTCACCTTCAGATAATAGGTACATCGTACTCCTCATCCGACCCCAGCAAGGCTGCGATCAGGTGAAGAGCACGACGCATTATCTGAGAGGAGAGGGCCTTTAGTACATGTGCGGGAAAGCTGGAAACACTAGACTGATCAGACCAGATGTCAGCGAGATCTTGCGCTCACTGAGCTTGGCTATGATAAAGGGCACTGGAGGTCTTCTTCCTCACCACTGTATTGATAAGATGCCACATGGATGTCACATTCATTTGATGATTAATGCTATTGGTGAACTTGAGCCAGGTATTGGTGTGAGCACACTGTTGTAATATAACTATGGTAGCATGGGACATCTGATATTGATGTAAGGTCTTTGGAGTTGGATTCCTTTGATATGCAAGACCGTCCTCCAAAGGCCTCCTATTCCTTCCATGGTGCGTCTGTTGAGCGTCCAAGTATGACGTCTCATCTGGCGTTTGATGTTCAGTATGCAGACATATCGGTTGAAAAAGTCATTTGTGGAGCTGACAATAGAGGAATAAAGTTTTTCAGGAGACACGTAATTAAAGTTAGGCATGAGAGCAGAAATAAAGGCGATATATGTAAGACAGTACTTTGGAGGAATACTGATGCAGGTGCGATGATAAAGTAGGGAAGGAGTAGCTGGTACTAAGTAACACAGTCTTAGAGCAAAGTGATCTGAGAAAAGGGCAGGAGCCGATGAGCACTTGACATGAGATGCCACGAATCTGAATGTAATGACATGGTCTAGGATGCCTCCCCAAGAGTGAGTAGCACCCCCAGTGTCCCAGTGAGAAAGATGGTTGTGGCAGATGAACTCAGTTAATCAGGTCCCACTACAGTTCACAGTGCCAGAGAGGTCACCTAAAGCAATATGACGGGCACTAATGTCACCCATATATACCATACCGCTAGCTGTGGGAGGAGGAAGAGTGATCGTATTCAGTCTACTAGGGACAGAATAATTATTACTAAGACGTAGTTTTCCACTTCTCACCATCACCTCAATAAGCCGAAAGCTGATAGGTCGAATCAACATCCACGGAAGTGTAAGGTAATCGATGCAGGAGGGAGGAGTGTACATAAGTAACGAGTCCATTTCTGACATGATGGACATAGGAAGCATAATCACTGAGAGGGGGAGCAGCACCCCCACCTTCTGGACATCCAACAAAAGCTTCCTAAAGAAAGATAACATTCAGGTGCTGATAATAGACATGCATCTTAAGTGCAGCAAGGTTTGCAGGCGAGGTTATACCACAAGCATTCCAAGAGAGGATATGAAGCTGTGCTTCACTATCAAACATTTTTCTTATACTTACAGGAGCCAGACGAGGTGGTGGGAATGGGTGAGGCCTCACTCTTTTGCAAGTCACGAGAGGGGGAGTCCACAGGGGGAATGGTGACTGTTTCAAGATGAGCAGCAAGAAAGTTCATCTTCTCAGTGAATGTGGAGACAGCCTCGAAAACAACCTGTTGGGCTTCAGCGAGGGTCTTGAGCATGGTGTCGTTAGTAGCTAGTTTAGTAGAGAGATCATGAAAGGAGGCTGCGAGAGTATTAAAACAACCATCAAAGGTGTGATAATGAGCCTTTATAGAACCAAGGCATGAAGCAATGGAGGCACACCAAAACTTGAGGAAGTCAACAGCATCATGAAGTGCAGAAATGAGCATGGAAGCTGGGGTGAAATGCAGTGGCAGTGACAGCGGCTGTGGTGGTGGCAGTTGTGGCTCGACTCTCTAAGACATAGCAGGGTGGGAGCATCTAGCACAACCATGCCATACACTGACTCCCATCACACCACAATGCGGTCAATTCCACTGAGAGGTGTCTGTTGCAGGTGGGGGTGATGAGTCCATGACACTAGCAGAAGCAGTAGCTGCAGAAGGTAGTGAAGGGGTGCGATACGGGCGAGAACGAGAGGCATGGTTGGCCGTACACCACGCACACTTCTCTGGAACAGAGCAGTAGCATGAAATATGTCCGATACCCCTGCATCTGAAGCACCACGTTTGTTCATCCTTCATTCTACACAATTCACAGGCAA
Organism: Halocaridina rubra; assembly: GCA_037179515.1. Taxonomy (NCBI): domain Eukaryota; kingdom Metazoa; phylum Arthropoda; class Malacostraca; order Decapoda; family Atyidae; genus Halocaridina; species Halocaridina rubra. The sequence goes on along the minus strand of JAXCGZ010014134.1, from coordinate 5,905 downwards.
GGAGACTGGTAAAGAAGGAGAAGTCGATAATGGGCAGTGGTTGTTCTGGGAGTCTCCAGGTGATAACAAGTCGGTTGATGGGCATCCCGTTTTGATGGAAATGATGAACGGTGCATATGCCCGGCAGTTCCTTAGCCAGTGAATTATCTATGTCAATAGGATAATGATTAACAAAATAAGTAGGGATCTTACATCGCCATTCAACCGAGTCCTGAACATCAAAAAACAAAGACAAAATTTTGCCCTCTTTACCTGTTATTGTTATTATTATTATTATTATTTATTATTACTATTATTATTATTATTATTATTATTATAATTATTATTATTATTATTATTATTATTATTATTATTATTATTATTATTATTATTATTATTATTATTATTATTATTATTATTATTATTATTATTATTGTTATTATTATTATTATTATTGTTATTATTATTATTATTATTATTATTATTATTATTATTATTATTATTATTATTATTATTATTATTATTATTATTATTATATTATTATTATTACTATTATTATTATTATTATTATTATTATTATTATTATTATTATTATTATTATTATTATTATTATTATTATTATTATTATTATTATCATTATTATTATTATTATTATTATTATTATTATTATTATTATTATTATTATTATTATTATTCTCAGGCTCTGAGCATTCCATAATGCTCAGAGAAACCTGTGCCCAGAACGTTGGTAATAATTACACCTGTGGTGGGGCTACAGGGGGCGTGACATAAACATGATGACGGCACACACGTACACAACTCAAACTGCACATGTGCAGAACCAGGAACCACTGACAGAAGGGGTTTTTCCAAGTATGAGAGATTTTATAACAGAAAAGACAACACCAAACCACACTGATAACACTACACTACACATTAAGCCATACTGTAAATTCCAGCACACTCTGAATGGTGGCAGCTCGCTATTTCCTTCAGTATTTAATACAATCGACAGAGCTCTCAGACGACTGTTTACAACCAAAGCAATATGGCCGCTCTCTAATAATAATAATAATAATAATAATAATAATAATAATAATAATAATAATAATAATAATAATAATTTTAATAATAATAACAAAAATAATAATAATAATAATAATAATAATAATAATAATAATAATAATAATAATAATAATAATAATAATAATAATAAAAAAAAAATAATAATTGTAATAATAATAATAATAATAATAATAATAATAATAATAATAATAATAATAATAATAACAATAATAATTAATAATAATAACAATAACAATAGTCAATTTAAGCATCACATGTCACTCAATGGGAAGTGATAAGTTCACTGAAAAGTTCATGAAATAAATTAGGAAGAATTTGAAAAAGAAACGAAAAGAGAAAGTAAATGGAAATTACATTTTCATTTGGAATTATCATATCAGTTGGGGGTTGCAACCACTCAGAGGTGGAGAGTACGAGTCGAGAAGAGACTAATGTGAGTTTGATCTTACCTTGTGGTGTTAGGAATGGCAGGCATCCTTAATCCCCCTGCTCCAAAATGTCTGTAGCAATCCTCATTCTAATGGGGATGATTTGTGACATATATAATGGTGCACTTATGACATCATTTATTCTTGTGAATTATGCAATGGTCGCATTCTATCGTAGTGGAGAAATAAGAGCCTCCTGCCTCTCATACTTCATTCTCTGTTAATCTTTTACTGCATAGCAGGGGTTTTCAACCTTTTCCTCCTCACGTACCCTTTCGGGTATTCTTTATGTCAACCATGTTCCTTCTTCCCTTTGTGATAACTAAAAAAAAACAAAAACACCACACATACAACATTCCTAGTGCATATTTGTAAATACTTAGGTAAATTAATTACACCACCATCCAGCCATAACTAGTAACATAATTAGCAAAAACAATTCCTTTGAAATTTGAAGTAAAAATTCACACTATATATATATATATATATATATATATATATATATATATATATATATATATATATATATATATATATATATATATATATATATATATATATATATATATATATATATATATATATATATATATATATATATATATATATATATATATATATATATATATATATATATATATATATATATATATATATATATATATATATATATATATATATATATATATATATATATATATATATATATATATATATATATATATATATATATATATATATATATATATATATATATATATATATATATATATATATATATATATATATATATATATATATATATATATATATATATATATATATATATATATATATATATATATATATATATATATATATATATATATATATATATATATATATATATATATATATATATATATATATATATATATATATATATATATATATATATATATATATATATATATATATATATATATATATATATATATATATATATATATATATATATATATATATATATATATATATATATATATATATATATATATATATATATATATATATATATATATATATATATATATATATATATATATATATATATATATATATATATATATATATATATATATATATATATATATATATATATATATATATATATATATATATATATATATATATATATATATATATATATATATATATATATATATATATATATATATATATATATATATATATATATATATATATATATATATATATATATATATATATATATATATATATATATATATATATATATATATATATATATATATATATATATATATATATATATATATATATATATATATATATATATATATATATATATATATATATATATATATATATATATATATATATATATATATATATATATATATATATATATATATATATATATATATATATATATATATATATATATATATATATATATATATATATATATATATATATATATATATATATATATATATATATATATATATATATATATATATATATATATATATATATATATATATATATATATATATATATATATATATATATATATATATATATATATATAGATATATATATATATATATATATATATATATATATATATATATATATATATATATATATATATATATATATATATATATATATATATATATATATATATATATATATATATATATATATATATATATATATATATATATATATATATATATATATATATATATATATATATATATATATATATATATATATATATATATATATATATATATATATATATATATATATATATATATCAAATAAGCACATTACATATGTGAAAACATGAATAATTTTTTACCCCGACCGGGACTCGAACCTAGGACTTATGATTACTAAGTCAAGGCGCTACCACTACACCACAGAAGGTTAAAAGGAACCCAACCTTATAGCTTATATCTGCTATACTTGGGAATGAACGCATTCTAACTGAATGCCACTATGTTCATTTTACAGATTCCCCAACCTCACTCGTGGCTTCATTTTAGCATTTAATTCAATTCCCAATCTCATTCGGGCATGAAATATCAAATAAGCACATTACATATGTGAAAACATGAATAATTTTTTACCCCGACCGGGACTCGAACCTAGGACTTATGATTACTAAGTCAAGGCGCTACCACTACACCACAGAAGGTTAAAAGGAACCCAACCTTATAGCTTATATCTGCTATACTTGGGAATGAACGCATTCTAACTGAATGCCACTATGTTCATTTTACAGATTCCCCAACCTCACTCGTGGCTTCATTGTAGCATTTAATTCAATTCCCAATCTCATTCGGGCATGAAATATCAAATAAGCACATTACATATGTGAAAACATGAATAATTTTTTTCCCCGACCGGGACTCGAACCTAGGACTTATGATTACTAAGTCAAGGCGCTACCACTACACCACAGAAGGTTAAAAGGAACCCAACCTTATAGCTTATATCTGCTATACTTGGGAATGAACGCATTCTAACTGAATGCCACTATGTTCATTTTACAGATTCCCCAACCTCACTCGTGGCTTCATTTTAGCATTTAATTCAATTCCCAATCTCATTCGGGCATGAAATATCAAATAAGCACATTACATATGTGAAAACATGAATAATTTTTTACCCCGACCGGGACTCGAACCTAGGACTTATGATTACTAAGTCAAGGCGCTACCACTACACCACAGAAGGTTAAAAGGAACCCAACCTTATAGCTTATATCTGCTATACTTGGGAATGAACGCATTCTAACTGAATGCCACTATGTTCATTTTACAGATTCCCCAACCTCACTCGTGGCTTCATTGTAGCATTTAATTCAATTCCCAATCTCATTCGGGCATGAAATATCAAATAAGCACATTACATATGTGAAAACATGAATAATTTTTTACCCCGACCGGGACTCGAACCTAGGACTTATGATTACTAAGTCAAGGCGCTACCACTACACCACAGAAGGTTAAAAGGAACCCAACCTTATAGCTTATATCTGCTATACTTGGGAATGAACGCATTCTAACTGAATGCCACTATGTTCATTTTACAGATTCCCCAACCTCACTCGTGGCTTCATTTTAGCATTTAATTCAATTCCCAATCTCATTCGGGCATGAAATATCAAATAAGCACATTACATATGTGAAAACATGAATAATTTTTTACCCCGACCGGGACTCGAACCTAGGACTTATGATTACTAAGTCAAGGCGCTACCACTACACCACAGAAGGTTAAAAGGAACCCAACCTTATAGCTTATATCTGCTATACTTGGGAATGAACGCATTCTAACTGAATGCCACTATGTTCATTTTACAGATTCCCCAACCTCACTCGTGGCTTCATTTTAGCATTTAATTCAATTCCCAATCTCATTCGGGCATGAAATATCAAATAAGCACATTACATATGTGAAAACATGAATAATTTTTTACCCCGACCGGGACTCGAACCTAGGACTTATGATTACTAAGTCAAGGCGCTACCACTACACCACAGAAGGTTAAAAGGAACCCAACCTTATAGCTTATATCTGCTATACTTGGGAATGAACGCATTCTAACTGAATGCCACTATGTTCATTTTACAGATTCCCCAACCTCACTCGTGGCTTCATTTTAGCATTTAATTCAATTCCCAATCTCATTCGGGCATGAAATATCAAATAAGCACATTACATATGTGAAAACATGAATAATTTTTTTTACCCCGACCGGGACTCGAACCTAGGACTTATGATTACTAAGTCAAGGCGCTACCACTACACCACAGAAGGTTAAAAGGAACCCAACCTTATAGCTTATATCTGCTATACTTGGGAATGAACGCATTCTAACTGAATGCCACTATGTTCATTTTACAGATTCCCCAACCTCACTCGTGGCTTCATTTTAGCATTTAATTCAATTCCCAATCTCATTCGGGCATGAAATATCAAATAAGCACATTACATATGTGAAAACATGAATAATTTTTTACCCCGACCGGGACTCGAACCTAGGACCTATGATTACTAAGTCAAGGCGCTACCACTACACCACAGAAGGTTAAAAGGAACCCAACCTTATAGCTTATATCTGCTATACTTGGGAATGAACGCATTCTAACTGAATGCCACTATGTTCATTTTACAGATTCCCCAACCTCACTCGTGGCTTCATTTTAGCATTTAATTCAATTCCCAATCTCATTCGGGCATGAAATATCAAATAAGCACATTACATATGTGAAAACATGAATAATTTTTTACCCCGACCGGGGCTCGAACCTAGGACTTATGATTACTAAGTCAAGGCGCTACCACTACACCACAGAAGGTTAAAAGGAACC
>JAXCGZ010014133.1:30000-34408 GCA_037179515.1 Halocaridina rubra | reverse complement strand
GTTTCCCTCCCATTCACACCAGAATGTCCTCATCGGAAAATGTTGACCTTTATGACCTTACGTGTGTAAATACTGATAATTTTCCCGAAGTGTTTATATCATCTCTGGACAGAATATTCGTATATTCACGTGAGGACATCAGAAGGGAATTGGAAAAAATAAAAAAAGTCACTCTGTACAAAACAAGTCAACTTTTGCTTTCGAAGGTAGTGGAACTCTTTCCACAATACAGTGGTAAACACATCATAAAAAAATGTGTAAAAAAAGAAATAATTACAAACATAATCATTTTTAGCGCAAGTGTCCTGAATATCTCAATGAATGAAATAAATAATGAACTTGACAAACTCTTTCAACCTCAAACTTCGGTTGTAAAATCCATAGAGTCTAAAAAAACACACGACCTAGGAGACCTACATCGAATGATAGAAAGTCTTGCAGATAAGGTGAAAATTTTGGAAGCAGATGCTGAAAAGGTGAAAGCCTTACAACACAAGGTGGGTTTACTAGAATCTGACATTGTCCTACTTAAAAGAGATAATTCTAGGTTGAAACTGCTATTAGAAACATCTCCACCTCTCAGTTCAGTGCTGTCACCTAACAACGATGATGTCCCTTCTATCAACAACCCTCAGGTTTTGCAAACTAGGTTTTCTGTCTCTACTCACAATTCCTTCAGTGCATTGAGTGATGAATGTGACAGTGGTAGTGAAGAAGAGGTAGATCCAGATAAAAGTGATAGCCATCAAGACAACCTGAATACACCATCTAGCATAAATAATCAAATCAGTAACAGGTTACAAAATAGTGATGAAACAACAGCGTCCTTTCCCACTACTCCTAGCAATACAACAACAGGCACTAACCAGAACAAGATTCTTCCCAGCACAAACAACCAACCTGGTAAAGAGTTGCAAAACAGCGAAGAAGATATAGAGTCAATCTCCACTACTCCTAACAACACAGCAACTGTCACTAATCAGGACACCCAAATTACATCTTCCAGCACAAATAACCAACCCAGCAATATTCTGCAAAACAATGAAGAAAACAGAAAAGACAAAATAGCAGCAATCTCTATTCTAAACATTCCATCGAAGTCCTCTCCCCCACAGCCACAGTTGCCAAATAATGCAAGTGCAAGGGTTACAGCTCAAATATATATTCGCATTCCTGGCAACCCCTTTGAGAGAGAGATACGTAATACACTGACAAATCAAGGCATTCCTTCTGAATAAGTCTTGATTAAGGAGCTTTCTCGCACACCAAACTGGGTTTCCTTCGCAATAACGATATCGAAAGGATTTGAATATGTGCCTTACAAACTGAATCAATGGCCTACAGGCACAAGTGTCCAGCCATTTCGTGGGAGCAAACAATGGACACAACCTGGGTATTCTACAAAATATCCCAAACTACAGTCATACCAAAATAAACAGCAAAGAGCTAATGGAACAATCCCCTATACGCGAGACTACAGAAAGAGACACGATACAAACCTCTCTTATCGCCGTCCACGCACAAGAGACTTCTCCTGGAGTGATGGCTCTTACAACCCTAGACACTCACCTAGGCATACAAACTTTGGGAAGGCCCGATCATACCACGGCACGTACTCAAACCAGCGTTACACATCCAACGGCAGGTACAGACACCAGGATCCATGGGCTAACCCCAGAACACACTACAATGATGAATTCCCAGCAGAATCACACAGTCGAAACTACAACTATGACTATGGATACCACCCCAATGAAACATGGTAATACCTCGTCTCCTGCGGTTGCTGTTACTGCTGCCGATGTGAAAGTTACTTGTAAATATAATGATAGATTATCTGTCGTACATATAAATGCACAATCCCTGTTATCCCATATACTAGAAATTGAACATATGCTTGTACAAGAAAATATTGATGTTCTTTGCATTAGCGAATCATGGCTGTATCCGTCAATTAATAATGCATTTATTAATATTCCTTCATATAATATTTATCGCTATGACAGTGGTAGAGGTGGAGGTGTATGTTTATATGTTAAAAATTATTTGAAGGCCACTGAACTAAATCTTGAAACTGAGAAGCACGAAGGAGTGGAAGATAAATGGATCTCTGTCCAACACAAAAAGTTTCCTTCTATTATCATAGGCTGCGTGTACCGCCACCCCAAAGCCCCGGTAACCTCTTTTAGCTATATTTTGGACGTTTTTAAGGAGATAATTTTAAAAAACAAACCAGTTTTTATATATTGCGATTTTAATGATGATCAACTAAAAAGAGAAAATAAAATGAGTAGACTTATTAAGAATTTAAATCTAGAACAGATTATAAATAAACCAACTAGAATCACTCCCACTTCAGCTTCCCAAATCGATCTAGTAATAACAAACTCCAAACATATGATAACTAAGTGTGACGTAATGCCAAGCCCTATAGCAGACCACGAGGAAATTGTAACGTCCCTAAATATTCGCAAACCAAAGAGACAACCAATCTTTAAAACATTCAGATGCTTAAGAAATTATTCACAAGAATTACTTTGTAGTTTACTTATGAATGAAGTACATAAATTAAATGAAATTCTATATACCGATAATATAAATATACAAGTAAGAATTTTAACCAGTGTCTTATCATCATGTATAGATCGATGTGCACCACTCGTGACAAGAGAAATATTTCGTCCCCCCGCTCCTTGGATAACAGATGACATAAAAAACATTATGAAAGAAAGAGACAAACTACAAAATGAAGTAAAACTACAAAGAGATAATATCCCTTTAAGAGAAAAGTTTACAGAGCATAAGAAACAAGTAAAATCATTATTAAGTAACAGTAAGAAACAGTATTACAAAAATGAATTTCAAAACGCTAAAGGCAATATCTCTGATATATGGAAAATTGCTAAAACCATGCTTTCCAATAACTGTAATAAAAGTAGTAACATATCAATTATACCCGATGAGGTAGATGTAAGTGCTAAAGCAGAAGAGTTCAATAATTTTTTCGCTGAAGTGGGGAAAAAAAAACTTTGAAAAAACAAAAAAAAGAAATAATAAATGAAATCAATAATAGTAATGGTGGTAATAATAATGATGATGGTAGTAGTAATAATAATAAAAATGTTGATAATGGTGTAAATAATAATGATGGTGGTAGTAATGGTAATGATAATAGTGATGATGGTAGTAATAATAATAATAATGTTAATCTTGAAGAACATAGTGCATTCAATAGAAGAAATGATGTCTTTAACCCTACTACAGTAGATTGTAATACAGTAATCTTAGTAATAAAAAATCTGAAAGACTCTAATGCATATGGATCAGATGGAATTTGTTTTCGTTTTATTAGAGATTCATTATTTGTAATAGCATATTATCTGACGGTAATAATCAATACTTCCATAGTTACCAATATTTACCCAGATTTATGGAAAAATCCCCATGTAATTCCTGGTTTTAAAAATGGAAATCCTGACGACGTCTCTAACTATAGACCAATCTCTTTACTACCAATTTTATCAAAGATACTTGAAAAGATTGTTGCAAATCAGTTAAGTGAGTTTCTTGAAAAAAAAATAAACTTATTGCAAAAAGTCAACACGGTTTCAGGCCAAAATTATCAACCGAAACTGCCTTATTGAAAATATCAGATGAAATATACAAAAATATAGATAATAAGAAAATATCATTGCTACTACTACTCGATCTTTCTAAAGCTTTTGATAGTGTACACCATACCATCTTATTAGAAAAATGCAAAAAAATGAACATTGACCCAAGCTGGTTCGAGAACTATTTAAAAAACCGCTACCAGTCAGTCAGAATAAAAGATGTAGTTTCAAGTCGCAAGAAGGTATTGTTTGGGGTCCCTCAGGGATCGATCCTAGGACCTATACTTTTTCTAATATATGTAAACGATCTAGTAAAATATTTACCTAACTGTTATGTCATTCAATATGCTGACGATACTCAAATCTTAATTGAAGGAGACATTAATGATTTAGAAAATATTATTCGTAGAGCAGAAGAAATTTTGTATATGGCTAAACGTTACTTTCTAAAAAATGGTCTGTTACTTAATGAAACTAAAACCCAATCTATTCTTATCGGATCCAGACAATTATTATCAGAAGTTGATGACAATCTTCATATAAATTTTAACGGTAATATCATTAAGCCAATGAACTCGGTAAAGAACCTAGGTGTCTATTTTGACCGTTACATGAATTTTGAAATGCATATAGATGAAATTTATAAAAAAGTAATGGGTACTCTAATATATCTAAATAGGGTAAAAGACTCATTTGAAACATCAACTCGTATAATAATTGTCCAGTCCTTAGCTATGAGTTTAATTAATTACTGTCTCAAAGTTTGGGGATGTACAAATAAGACTCAATTACAA